>VMDR010005059.1:0-54508 GCA_007922815.1 Macrotus californicus | reverse complement strand
TATATAATTAAAGATATTTCCGTAGCGCATCTCTCCCCTCTACCCTAAAAGCTTCACAGGGCAAAGACCATGTTTATCTTGCTCGAGGACAGTGCCTGGCTCATGATAGGTAGTTCTTAGGTATTTGTGGAGGGAGCAAGTAATGTGCAAAGACCGCAGCAGGCTTCAGTCCTGCCTCCTTCACACGAGATGTTAGGCTTTTGTTTTCATTGATCTTAGAGAATTCTTAATTTCCCTGTAATCCCTACATTGACTCATTGATTATTTAGGAGTATGTTGTATAATTTCCACATGTCTGAGTAGTCCCAAATTACCTTCTATCCTTGGCTTCTAATTTCATTCCACTGCAGTCAGAGAATATATTTTGCATGACTCTAATCTTTTAAAATTTATTGAATCTTTTTTGTGTCCTATTCATGTGTTCTTGTGAAGAATATGAAACCTCTTGTTGAATGTAATATAGATGCCTCTGGTCTAGTTGGTCTTTAGTGTTGTTCAAGTCCTTTATTTATTTGTTGACTTTTTGCCTAGTTAGTCTACAGTGTATGTGCTTTGACATAGAAATCTCCATAGTATAGATTTTATATTGACGTAAGCCCCATGTTTTAACATTTTTAACCTTCCTCTCCAGTAGTTTCCTGTAGCAAAAATCTTTTTTTTAACCAAATTCCTAACATACCATCTTCTAACTAATTAGGAAAAATTTTAATTGGTTTATTTAGTACACTTTCATATACCTTTATTCTCCCACTATTACAATCCATTTTGCAATTTACATCTTTAAATGAAGACGGAGTTCACTGGGTTTATTTGCATCAAAATCTCTTTTATTTGATTTTCTTTTTGTGATCGTTCCCTCCATCACTGCCTCAGTGATTTGGGGGCTGCTATAACAGAATACCATAAACTGGACGGCTGAACCAACATTTATTTGTCATAGTTCTGGAGGCTGAAAAGTCCAAGATCAAGGTGCTGAGAGATCCAGGAAGTTGTGAGAGGTCTGTTCCTGCTTTGCAGGCAGCCACCCTCTCATGGTGCCCTCGCAGACTGGAGAGCAGAGACAGAGGAAGCAGGCTCTCATGTCTCTGACGAGACCACTCCCGTCTCATGACTTAATTACCTCCCAGAGGCCCACCTGCACATACCATGTTAGGCGTTAGGGTTTCAGCAGATGAATTTGATGGGACACAAACATGCAGTTCATAGCAAATTACCTTTCTACATCAAGGCCTCATCTTGAAAACTGCCTCCTGATTGGATTCCAAAATTTAACTCTGCCTTTTATTCCTATCAGAACATCTTCTTCCCAGTCAACCAAGTAATATGTTCACATATGCTCTTCTAAGTTCATCAGGGAATCAAGAGTATCTAAACAAAGAGAAATGGGAAGGTGGGGGGCGAGAATTCTTTGTCTAAGAAGTCAGGAGGAAAGAAAAATGAGGTTTAAGATTTTTGGAAAACAACTACTTCCCAGTGGATTAAATCACCACACTTTTTGCTTCCCCTTACGGCTTACGTTTCATTCCTAAATCCCTCTCTGTGCGATGTTGAGACCCATTCAACCAGATCAATTCTTTGGGGGCAATGGGGAGAATCAAGTGTCGCACAAAGGCACTTGGCAAGGCTTCCCTGTGTGATGCGGCTCCCTGTCCCAGATGCCACTGCCCATCAGTAGTTTCCACAGCACATGCCGCTCATGACCATTCTTTTGCCATTAATGATCAGAATTGTTCTTCTCCTTCTTATTTTACTTTATCCTTGTAATCCATGCTGTTCTCTGAATGCTTGTGATTCCTAATGTTTGTTCTTTGAGGTGTTTGAGTTTCTATGGTAAGAATGACATTGAAGTTGGATGAATCTGTAATAAAAGCCAACCTGAATGACTTTCACACTGTTGTTCCCCATGGCTTGATCCACAGAACCACAGTGTCAAAACCCCCGGGCTGCTTGTTTAAAAATCAGGTTTTGTCACAGTAGTGGTGGTGATGGCCCAGGAATCTGCATTTTAACAACCCACATCATTCTAACATATTGAGCTTTTAGATCCATTGATTTAGGGGCTTATTGAGTAAATACTCCATTATAGGTAAGAATTCTGTCCTCACGATTAGTCCCTTGTTAGTTTTCCCCCAGCACTTTAAAAAATTCGGTAGAACATAATTATGAAAGAGTTCCTGAGACTGGACCCTCTTACTGATGCAGTTATTTTACATAGTAAGTGTTATTTATTGATCATAGCCAGTATTCCCGATAATCCCTTGGTGAGCAATTCTTTGGAGTGAGTAGAGTACATACAGCACCAGGTGTTTACACAAGCAGATAGGTAGAGAGGCAGAGGTAGAGATCATCGTTGAGTGAGATTTGATTGCGGATCCATCCTTGCTGTTTCCTCAGCCTTGACTGCTGGGGAGCACTTGAGGCTTTCCCTTGTGATAAAAAACGTGTATGCTGTGTGTGTTTATATCAACCTTCAAGCGGAATCGTCGCACATCAGAAGTCACGCGTGACCTGTTTTCATGGGTTTCTAGGAAGAGCAGCATCAAATCTGCTACAAGGAGAAGAAGGATGGCTTCTCAAGTGCGGGGTCACGTAGAGTTCTCATTTGAGCCTTCCTAGTTCCATAGTGAAGCCACAGAGGTTAATAAAAGGAGTTTAAATCTTCTGCCTGAAATGATGTTCTTCTTCCCTGAGACTCCCTGTAAGAGACTTGGCTATAAAAGTAACCTCATGTCTGCCTCTGCTGTGCGAACAAGCTTCCTCTTGAAGAGTTACAGCCGTGGTCCTGGGTGGTTCCATGATATATACCTGTCACTGACTCACAGCTCCCCCGGAGTGGCCTCCCAGCAAGTTTGGACTCAAGGCTCCTGTAATGAGGCTGAACCCAGGGATATCTTTGAGTGTCTTTCACTCCTTGCTTTTGAAGGCCTTGGTGTTCAACCCTGATGTCATCTTAAAAGCTTAAAAAATAACCTGAACACAAAATATTTCCATAATGTTGATCCCTTGTAGTTACATGTAGTGGGCTTATTAAATATTGCAGAGAAGGAGGTATGCTTCCCCCAATGATCTCTGAGCTTACTGAAGATAGACACCTTATAATTCATTTTTATATTTTTAATCTTACCCATACCACCTGACTTCCTCACCCCTATGCCCTTCAGTGCCTCACTAAATGTGCAGTACATATATGCAGGAACACAGTACATATGTGCTTGCTGGAATAGCATTGACTTAAAACAGAATGGTTTTAACTAGTCTTAAATCAAATGGATTAGCAGAGGGTACATGAATTCATGCTTTTTGTCACGAGTACCTAAAAGTGAGTAGGAATATGCTATATCAACATTGTTTGAGGGCAAAGATAGTTCATTACTTATTTATTGCTTTTGTAAAGGATGCTAAATTGTGAAAAAGAGAGATACTGTGATTGTTTTTTAAATTATAACATTTAGAATGTTGTAGAATTAGTATCACCTTCTATTAAACATTAAAACTTTTACCTCATGAGATATTTATGAAGTTCTTACCATGTGCCCGGTATGATGCTAGATACAAAAGCAAACAAGGACAGAAAGTCAAACAAGATATGTCCTCTGCTCCCAAGTCGCTCACAAGCAAGATGCTGTTGCAGTGCAGCATGGTACAGGAGTCCCCCTTTATGTTCCCAGACCCCCACTCCTGAACCCCCATTGGATGCCTGGAGCTGAGAATAGCACCAATCCCTGTATGTACTATGTTTTTTCCTATGTATACATATTTACGATAAAGTTTAATTTATATATTATGCCCAGTAAGAGATTAATAATAATAACTAATAACATAATAGAAGAACATAATAATATACTGTAATAAAGGTTATATGAATGTGGTCTGTCTCTCTAAATACCTTTGACTATCCTCACCCTTGTTTTGGTGATGTGAGATGATACAATGCCGGTGTGATGGGATGAAGATGCGAGATGATACAATGCCGGTGTGATGGGATGAAGATGCGAGATGATACAATGCTGGTGTGATGGGATGAAGATGAGAGATGATACAATGCCAGTGTGATGGGATGAAGATGTGAGATGATACAGTGGCGGTGTGATGGGATGAAGCGAGGTGAAAGAGACAGTGAGACAAGGATTGTACAGTCGGACACAAGCACTGTGATACTGTGGTGGTCGGTCTGATAACCCAGGCAGCTACTGTGTGGCTGAACAGCAGGGGCATATACGGAGTGGAGAAGCTGGCTGGCCGGACAATTCATGTCCTGGGTGGGATGGAGCAGGATGGTGTGAGATTTCATCACACTACTCAGAACAGCATGCAATTTAAAATTTATGAATTGTTTATTTCTGGAACTTTCTACTTAATATTTTTAGAGTATGATTGACTGGGAATAACTGAAACCACAAATGGCAGAACTGCAGATAAGGGGGAAGACTGGAAGTCTTTTGACAGAGCCATGTACGGGTCCTAGGGGAGCAACTCAGGAAAGGAACAAAACCCAGCTGGGGTCAGAGAAGGCTTCCCAGAGAACCCCCTAGAAGTAATGACCCCTGGCTGTGGTTGGGTGGCATTTTGCCAGGTGAAATGCAAGGGAAAGGATATTCCCTGCAGAGAGAGTAACATAAACACAAACTCATGAAGGTGGCTGAACCTGGCAGGCTTGGGAAACCAGGCAAGGCTGGAAGGATGGATTTGAGGGAGGGGAAATTGACAAGATAAAGGTCTGGGAGAAGTTAGCCGGGCAGATCACGAAGGGTCTGGGATGTATAGACTAAGCACCATTCCCCTGCAATGATGCCAGGAGATATGCACTATTGTAGAAAGACTGCTTTGGTAATAGTGAGAACTGGAGGATGTTAAGATTAGAGGCCACCTGACCAGCTAGAGGTCTCTGGTGGTGATCCAGGTGAAAGATCATGGTGGTCTGAAGTCTGACAATAGGGTATGGAAAAGTGACTGGACTCAAAATATTAAGTACATAAAGTTAGCCAGGCCAAAGACCACTCTTGGCTATAGGTCAAGAGAGGTCAACGCCTGGCTTGGTAGCTGTTTTAGTTTGCTAGGGCTGCTACAAAGAGTGCAGCAAACTGGTTGACTTACAGAGAAATGTATTGTCTGGCAGTTCTGAGGGCCAGAGGAATGAAATCAAGGCGTCAGCAGGAGGGCTGTCTGGGAGGGATCTGTCCAAGCCTCTCTCCTTGGCTGGTAGATCTCCATCTTCCCACTTCGCCACTTCACACCCTCTTCCCTGTACGTACGTCTGACCCTGTATCCAACTTCCCCAACCCTTTTAAGGACACAAGTCTTATTAGATTGGGACCCACCATAATGACCTCATATTAACTTGGTAACCTCTGTAAAGACCCTCTCTCCAAATAAGGTCACATTCTGAGGTATTGGGGATTAGAACTCCAACATGTGTTTGGAAGGACACAATTCAGCCCAAATTAGTGGGTGTGGGGCCACTCACTGAAAACAAAGGAGGGGATTGGGTGGATGTAGGGGTAATGGGATGATTTTTGTCTCATGCTATGTTGCCCATGCCACATTTGCTTAAATATAGTATTACAGTCACATAGCTGCTTGCTTTTGTGACTTACTTTCTGCCTACGCTGCACCTTTGTTTCTGTGTTTATGGTGCTTTATTGGTTTAGTCCCTCTGCCAGCGCCCAAGGGGGTGGTGCTGTGGGTAAACCATGTGCTGTCCAGCTTATACACGGACTGCCAAATTCTGTAGCACTTAAGATATTCTTTGTGGATGACATTAATCCGTGTTTAACTCTCCCCTCCTCAAGATAGTGGCTGTCGTTGCCGAGAATGACACGTGCAGCCAGCAAAACCAGCCTCTCGAAGGTCTCCACAATCATGCTGTCAGGGGGAGCCCCCAACAAAGCTCAGACCAATAACCCAGAGAGCAAAGATGTTGCTGTCAAATTTAGCAGCTAAATGTACTCAGACACCACACTGAGTCTTTATTTGCTCCTAAGTTGTCATTGGCTATGGCCATTTCATGCTCTGAGGTGAGGTAGGGTGGGTAGATTGTCAACCACTAATTCAGTAAACCAAGTATCTGTCCTTCAATTTTTTTTTTTCTTTGAGCAGGATAGTCAGTATTATACCCAAATCCTGAAACACGTTTAGCTAACCCCAAGCCTGAGATTCCTCTCCTTTGTCACTTTGAAGCACTGGGTCCTGTTGAAGGCAGAGATGAACTGTGACTCAAAGAGAAGAATCACACTGGGCAGAGGGACTTCCTGGGTCTAATTAAAGTACTGAAATTCACGAGCATTGTAAGTGACTTGTCAAATTGTCTGGCACAATGATTTCCACAGATATTTGTTTAAAAAAAAATGTGAGACAGAAGCCAGGGCTTTGAAATGAACCAAACAAATGACATCCTAATGGAGGATTAGGTTTAGAAAATGACCACGTTTTACTGTGGAAATCACCTTTCATTACAACTCCTGGAGCAGCCCCAGAGCCTAAGCTTGGATATATCCAAGGCTGCTTTTTTTCCCCAACTGAAGGAAGGTAATAGAATTGTATTTGCGTAAGTTATTTTTATTGAGAGTAAATTTTAAAGAAAGACTATTGAGATAATAGTTTTAGAAGTTGCGATTTAATTTGGTAGCCTGATTTAATTAGAAAATTTAGAGAAATTACATTCTGGAACTTTTTAGATAAGTGAGACCCAAACGAAATTTTACATGTATCATTTTGTTGACTAAGCAGAAAATGTTTTTTAGATCAAGGAAAAGGGAGTTTGACATTGGCATGGCATAATCTATTGTTCAAAAAAAGAACCTCTTGCTTTCCTTAATGAATTAATTTGTCAAATTACTTGGTAGCTTCTGTCTCTGATACTTGCTGTTGATCTGAGAAAGGAAGAAAATACCTAAAAACAAGGGCTCCTGCTGGCTGATTGGAAAAAAAACAAAACAGAAAAACCAAAAATAAAATAAAATAAAATAAAACAGCCTAGCATCCAGTGTTAAATAGGGCCTCTTACACAGCCGTGCTTCAGGGAGAAACGTACAATGAGCTACCATACACCTTCACTGAGCTGCCGTTTGAGCCAGCCCTTATAAAAGAGTTCATGGAATCGTATTTCAACCAATAGGACTGAGACTGCCTGTTCAATAGGAGCCACGCAGCTATGTCCTCATTAGCATCTTCACTGACCAATCAAAGTAGCACCATTCTGACCAGTCTGGACAGTGCTTTTTGGACCAATCAAACTGTGAGGATTTGGAGTCCTCATTTGCGTGAAGACAGACCAACCAGGGACAGGGACTTCTGTCGATATAAGTTAGTTCTTCACTGGCCCAGGGGTGTACACATTCCCTTTCCACCAAAGACTGTTTCCCTGCTGGACCTGTAACATGGAAGCTGTCTTGCCAGACCAGAGCGGCCCACAGAGGGACTAAGCTGCAACACGAGACCAGAGCAACTGTCTTGCTCTGTGGAGCTGAGTGGAGCTACAAACTAGGGATGCCTAGCCCCCAGGCTACCTCATAGCCATGTGCTGTATCATAATTGAGCTGTAAATTAGTGAGTTTTCTCTCAGTCATGCTGTTCCACAGCTGTGCTGTATCACAATTGAACTGATTTCACTGAATAAAGTCTCCCCATTCACCGCCCCAAATTGGGGATTCCCGTTGACATTGAATTTGTGTCAGTGACCATCAATTGACATTCCTTTGGTCCTTTTTTTGGGCCAATTATTATAACCAGAAGACACTAAAGTTTCTCATACATGCCAGCTCCAGAATGACTGGGAGTAGTTCTACACCTTTATTTTATTTCATTTTATATTTTATATATTCATTTATTTATAATCCTCACCCAAGGGCATGTTTGTTTGTTTGTTTATATGAGAGAGAAAGGAAGGGGAAAAGAGAGAGAGAGAAACATCTATCAGTTGCCCCCTTTACACACCCTGAACAGGGATCACACCTGCAACCTAGGGATGTGCCCTGACTGGGAACCAAACCCACAGCCCTTTGGTGTAGGGGACGGTGCTCCAACCAACTGAGCCACCCAGCCAGGGCTAGAACCTTATTTCAATGGAGAAACGAAGTGTGTTTTCATGAGGAACTGGGATAACTGTGAAGAGGTTTGGATGTTCTCCTCCACCCAACAAAGACTTAAGGAGAACATGTAGTTAAAGGGGTGGCTGTCACTTGGCTGCCGAGGGAGAGAGCCTCCACCCTGCCCCGCTGGTCCTGCCAGCTGTGGAAGGTGCTGATTTCACTTCGTGGGAACTCTGCACAGTACTCATTCTGGTGTGGGAGGAGCCTAGGCACCAATGCTTTCATCTCAGTAAGAGCCGTTTGATACAACTACACTTTTAATTCACCCAGTGACATACACTTAAGAAGAAATTGAATGAATTTTACTAATGAAGCTGCAACATTGTTGGAATAAGCATAGACTTCCTCACCCTGTGGATTCTAATTAGCCTGCAAATCCCCATTTATTAATAAAGGGTAATCTATAGATGTCTCACTTTTTAATGGCCTTCAGAGAAAATTGAATTGTTGTTGAATCATCAAGATCTTCTTTGCTATGCATGTAAGTCATATTAACAGTAACCAGTGATCGTCACAGATTAATGAGAAAGACCGCTTTACATAAAGGTGAGTGAGGAAGACACAGGCAGTGTTTCAGAGGCCCTTCATCAGCAAATAAGGTCGATGGCTTGATTTGTGGGTGAAGGTTCTGTTACATCAGTGAGGACAAATACAGCCTAAGGAAGTGTAACTTTATGATGGACCGGGGAGGGATGACAAGAGGCAGACTCTGAAAGTCTTGTTTGTAGCAGTTAACAGAGTGGAAGGAGAAGCCCTTGGTTCCCGGGGAAACTATTCCCTGGGATTTAAACTTTTCTCATATCAAATGGCTCCTAAATCTCTAGGAATTTACAGTTGAGAGGGGCAAAGAGAGGGAAAGGAGGAAGAGATGGAAATGCCCACCTAGGAAAACAGTTGTCCGTAGTAGATAACAAGGGTTAGGTCATGGGAGTGTGGTGGTGAGGAGCTGTGGCTCGACAAGAGAGCCAGGCGAGACTATGATTCCACTCTCACTTCTGCAGATGGAATTTAGTCTTTGAACTTTGGTTTTTCTCAGCAATAAAATGAGGTATTTTCATGTTTTCTTGAAGTCTCCCCTTCCTCTAACAGTTAATGATGATAACGTGGAGAGCAGAATGTACATGCCATTGCTAAACAGGATGATGGCATTGTGAGGACGGGTTGACATCAGTCATGAAAGTGTTACCGGAAAAGGTAAGGTACGCACCGCTTTGTAACTGAGCAGGCCTGTGCTTGCTGGGAGGTGACAGAGTCCAGCAAAGAGAGTGAGGGAAACAGGTCTGAATCAGAGCTTGACATCTACAGTGTCCACTGTGGAATGTCTGCTCCCACAGCCATTATCTCCTCATTTGACCCACAGGATGATAGAGTCTTCCTCACCGGGTTGTTGAATAAGATAGTTCAGACATTGGATGCCCAGAGCATAGTGTGGTGTCTATAGATAGTGGGCCATTATCAATGGGGCCTTGAATTCTTAGTAATGCATATGTGCATGGTGTCATTAGCATTTTTAACAAATGTTCCCTAAGTTTTTTAAATAACTCTGAGAATATAAACGTTTCATACGTTCGCTAATGGACTTGCTATTCCAAAGGAATCCAGCTTGATTCTCTTCATTAGGGGATTTTAATAATGTTAATTTCCTACTCATAATTTATCTGGCTTGTTGTTTGGCTTCCATTCCACATTGTTTTCTTCAAGTGGAGCAGACCTAAAAGCTCACTAATAACTCACTCCATTCACATTTGCTCTCTTTTGTGAGCCGCTGTGGTGATGTGTGATGACTGACTTCGAGAAAAATGCCTCTGCTTTCCTCTCTTGAAACATTAAACTAGGGGAAACATTTCTCATAGGTGGAATGGTCTTTAAATTGCGATTGACAGAGTGCTTAGTGAAATGCTATATTTGGAAACTGTTCTGTACCTTTATCTACTATCTGTATTTTCTTTTTTTTCCACAATGCAGTGTTTCCATGGAAAAAGCACATTTGTTGCTTAGGAGATTGTCCACTCTTGTCTTCTTGCTTATCTTTCCCATTTAGTCCCAGACAGGTTTGTAATATCATTTACAGTTGCTATGGAGACTATTGTGATGTCATGTATGTGCAGCTATTATTTAAGTTGGTGACTTGGCAGAGGATCTCTGGATCTCTCCCTCTCTTTCTCTTTTTCCCTTCTTCCCTTCTTTCCTCCTCCTTTCTTCCCTCCCTGTCTCTCTCTTTTTCGCACATACACACAGCATGATAGAAATTCTTCCTTGAAATGACCCTATCACAGACTTTTTGAAGAGAAAAGAGCATCTGATCTTTTCTTCCCATATTTTAGTGGAACTCATACTCTCAGACAGCCTGGATTCTCAGTCATTTGGGACTAAAATACTGACAATAGAAAGATGGACAACTTTTCTTCCATAAGATACTTCGTAAAACTGGAGCATTCTATAGCAGACCAATTAATTTGTAGCATGCACCCAAATCTTTCCCTAAAAACTGGTGATTCTTTATCAACCAATGTAACTGGAAATGAGTCAAGATATAGGGGCAGCGATAGAATTCAATTACTGATAACCATGCAGAAGTCTTATTCTGCTAAAGGGAAAATGAAAGGAGAGAAGACTAACATTTTATTGAGTTCTTACTATGTGATAAGCAGTTAACATCTGTTATCTTCCGCCTCTTCCTTCCTGGCACCATGGCCTTGCATTCCTCTTTCCCTGACACCGATCTGGAAATATGCTCATCTCTCCCATGTGATCCCTGCTTCCCACTATCATCCAAATTAGACTCCTGCCCCATCTCTCTCTTCATTTTGTGACGGGTGTTTTGAAAAAAATACTTTACTGTGCCCAACCACCCTGTACGTCAGAATCACCAGGGGAACCTGACACAGACCCCTAATTCCTGTTATCTGTGTGTCTGTGTTTTAAGCAAGCCCCCTGGGTGCTTCTGGTTGTGCTGTCAGGTGTTGGAATGCTGATCTAGACTCTTGCCTCTTGTTTCCTCTCCTCCTGCTCACTCCCATTAGCCCTGCTCAATCTGGCTTTTATCACTCTCATGCTAGTGAAAACGCTTCTGCCAAGGTGACCATGGTCCTTCCTAACCACTGCAGACAGTGGCACCTTGGCTCGCTTAGAGTGCTGAACACGGTGGGTCACTCCCACTTTGGAACTTTCCCCATTTGGCACCGATGACACTGTGCTCTCCCCATCATCCCTCTGGCCTCTTGGACAGCTCCTTCTTGGCACCCTTTGTGGATTCTAATTCCTCATCCTATCCTTAAAATGTTGTCCCCCACACCACCAAATACCACGTTCAGCCTTCTAATCTTATTTCCCAAGACACCGAGCAATTTCATCCCCCAGATATGTTGATGACACGCACATGTACCTACAACCTGGACCACCTCTTTCCTAAGCTTTGGATTCATAGATACCTCTGTGTTCTGGACACATGCCGCAATGCTGTGTAAGCTCCCTAGGCTCAGAACGTCCAAAACTGAACCCACCATCTTCCTTACTAAACCTCCCATAGTGTGTTTTCTTTCAGGAGACACCCCTGTCCAACAAACCAGAAACTTGAACTCATCTTTTAATTTTTCTTACCTCCAACATTAAACACAGCCAAATCCTTCCAATTTTTCTCCTAAATATTTCTTTTTGTGTTTTCTCCTCTCCCGGCTCCAGACCTTCATTAAGCATTGTGACAGGTTTCTAACAGGTTCCTCCAGGTATCTAGCAGTTATTTATGTTCTCACCACCCTTCTTGGATGGTTAGCTCCATGAAGTTTGAAAATATGACTTCTTCATGCTGTATTCTCAGCATCTAGCTGAATGCCTGGCAGGTGATCAATAGCGTTAGATAAATGAAAGCATGAGCCATCTAGCACACAGCCTCTCTGGAAATTCTTACTTACAGATCAGACATCCAAAGCAATGAGCTTGAGGGCCAGAGTGTTTAAAACCCGAATTGCTAGCAACCCGATTGGTATTGGCATTAAGTTGAGAATTTTGCAATTTATTTCCCTCCCTCAGGTCCTCAGCACCAAACTAGGTCAGCTTGAATTTTCCCCTCACACTGAGAGAGACAGCTATTTCGTTTAAAAGTGACCTTTTTTCTCGTTTCATTGCCATGAATCTCAACTTTACAATGAGTTACTCAAACTTGTATATTCTCTCGTGACCTATTCAGATTAGCAGTGAATTACAGGCATAGTCAGCGTGGCTTGGCTCTCATCTGTCACAAAGGGTCACTAGGGCAGTCTCCTCACTGAGTCTCTGATTTCCCTGTTGGATTTCTTACAACGTGGGAGTACTTGCTGCAATAAACTATCACTGAAAAATTAAAACCTGTCATTCCCTTTGCCCCTGGTCCACCATGCACAGGCAGAAAGCGTAGCTCAGGGCAGCAAGCACCTGTCCAATCAGCTAACTACCTGGGAGAACAGAACATTTCCATCTTCTGACACTCCCATCTCCCTCTGTGAAACCAGGCTGGCTTTTCTGGTTCTTCACTGGGGAACTGCATTATGTGATATGTATAAAGAGCATTTGTAGTTTCTTGGAGGAAATATGTCAAGTTAAATAAGTAGTTATTAATGTAGCCATGGGTGATTGGTGACATTTAAAAACCCATGTTTACAGTTACTGTTTTTAGGATTATATTTGCTTTTTTTTTTTTTTTTTTTTTTTTTTTTTTTTTTTTTTTTTTTTTTTTTTTTTTTTTTGCTTTAGCCACTGGAAAGATCATCAACATAGAACATATGTAAAGACTTGTAGGGTAGTTTGCTGCCTAACTTGCCATGTAGTAAATATAACCATTCCAGCAAGACTTCAACCATCCATGCTAATGAGGACTGGACATGGTGTGGATAATTTAAATCTACAGATCATAAAAAAATCTTGAGTCACTCAGTATTATCTATCTTTTCCTGCTGTCATATGGGCAGTCACTTGAATCTCACATGTTCTTCCTTCCCAGCACACTTTCATGAAAGGCTCTAATGAGAGGCAAAATGGCCAAGAGGCAGGCGGGTTGCTGGAGAAGGAGCTATAGCTAGGGCATGAGCTGAGGCAACCACTGGATAATCAGCTCCTGAAAATCAGCTTCAAAAAGTATCATTAAACTCGTTTTGACTGCTCCTGAGGCTAGGCAGTCACTTCTATCCGACAGGCATTAACTGAGGCCTCCTCAGAGCCAGGTCCTGTTCAGGGGCATGAGAGAGAGGTCGAGAAGGTAAACAAACATGGTCATACACACCGTCGTCTAATGAAATCCAGTCCCTGGTCAGTGTCAAGAGGAAGTTCCACTACGGGTTCAGAGGCAGAAGGCAGAGAAGCGCTGATGGCACTTCACCTTCTGGCCTGGAATTATTCTTTTGAGTGTCACTACGTGTATAATGAGAGGTTAATCCTTATTCTGGGCTTAAGGTCAGGAAGGAAATGCCTCTCTTTATTCCTCAGTCTTTGGAGGAACACATGTCTTGAACACATGAGTTGGTAAGTATGTAGTTGTTTCTACTGCCTCTGAAATAGTGTCCCCCGTTATAGGGGACAGTAGTAGCACCTCAGCTTACCCTCTGCACGTTTTTCTTCCTTTTGCCCTGCTACCTTTATTGTTAATAATTAACTGAAATAATTGTTTTAAAATTTACTCTATTTGTTCAGTAAGCTAGTTGTATGTTTCCAGTTATTTTCCTTCATGCTCTGATACTTTATGACACATTAGTGGGTTGACTACCTTTCACCAATTCTGTTTATGCATAAGTAACTTTGCAAACAAAAGGAGCTTTTCACTCACAAGAGGACTACAATTAAGGGGGTTTTAATACCTCGTGGATCAATAGTTTTTAATATAAAAGAGAGAGCTTCCCCAGGTTTGCTATAAGGGAGCCCTGGCTTTTGCAGGCTCACACAGTCATTTCTTGTCTGATGGGTGTTCCTAAATAACAGTAAATTTGCTAGTTAAGTTTTCCAGGCAAAAATGAGCTAAAAATGCTGTTAGACGGTGATTTTAACAGCATTCTTTGCTTGCCAGCATCCTAAAAATCAGGCGAATGCTCCTGTGAACTCTGCGAACGTCGCTGATTGAGTGGGAGGTCAGTGGAGTCAGTAAGCTGTTGAATAATTCCACAGCGTGTCATTCGTTTTCTGTGTCCTCAAGTTCAGGAAACTGATATGGGGAAAGGAGAACAAAAGAGTAAGGCACGGAATGAAAGGCAGTGAACTTCCCCTTTCAAATATGCATTGTTCAGCAAGCCTCGTCAGACTCTTGCTCATCCTGCTACTTATTAGCTTTCGAGGTGAAAGATGGAAGGAAGAGCATCACTTGATAAATATGAGTCTGATCACTACTGATCCCCTTTCCTGTGATGTGTTCCCAAAGAGATCTTTGGTGGGTGAGGTCAAAGATAAGGGAAAATTGATCATGGTGAGGTTCAGTTGGGTTCATCATCTGCCCGTAGGTGTTACTATTCTTACTTCAGGAAGAAAATATTTATTTATCCTTGCCTATATGTACTGAGTACTGTGCTAAGTGTTATGGATATACGCATTCAACAAATGTCCCTTATCTCTAGGAGCTCAGCCTGAAGCAGAGACAGGTGTGTGGGCATGTACTAATCATGGTGTACCCATACCTTTTCATTCCTTATGCCAAGGAATTGAGACCCTCTGCCCCCTGCTTGCTAGAATAGTGTGTTATAAACAGCCACCTTCTTGACCGCGGCAGCCCTGCACAGTGTGCAGCCCAGAGCACGTTTGGAAACACAGATTCCAACGATGAAGTCTTGACTTTCAAACACCACAGAGCCCAACATGAGACTGGTATGACAGACTCAGTGCTTTGTTTCCGACCTACCACCATTCCTTCCCGCCATTTTGGACCCCTGCCTATTACTTTCAGATCTCGGGAGCTCAGGTTCCCCCCTTGTAATCAGTTTCCCTGTATCTCGGTTCTCATGGTCAGGCAACAAACCTGTGCTGTCAAGATGTCTATCCATTGTATCTCATTTAAATATCTCCAGGGTTGTGGCTTAGTCCAGCTTTCTCCTGACCAGTTCCCCGTAGCAACAGGAAACAGCCGATCAGAATTTTGTGCATAACAGTTTCTCCTATATTGAGGGTTATTAAGTCACCTCCATTTTCTCTTCTCACAGCTGTACAACTCCTGTTTCTTTGACCTTTCCTCCTGAATTTAATTTTCTTGAATCATATACTGCTCATTGACTCCAGGGAGCAGAGGTCAGGGCTTCTTGTAGGGCCTCTGCAACGGGAGGTGGTGAGGTCCCTCCCTCTCCTCAGCCGGTGCCAGTCACGCACACTCTGAGGACCTGGCACCTTCTGCAGAACAGGAATGCAATGAAAAAGTTTACAGTCTAGCTCTGGCCAGTGTGGCTCACTTGGTTGGAGCATCATTTCATACACCAAAAGGTCATGGGTTCAATTTTTGGTCAGGGCATATGCCTAGGTTGCAGGTCCGGTCCCCTATCAGGGCATGTACAAGAGGCAACCAATTGATGTTACTCTCTCACATCAATGTTTCTCTCTCTTCCCCTCTCTCTAAAATCAATAATGTGTCTTCAGGTGAGGATTTAAAAACAAAAGCGTTACAGTCTCTATGTTTGTGTCCCCTCGGAATTCCTGTATTGAAGCCCTAATCTCCAGTGTGACTGTACTTAGAGAGGAGGCCTCTAAGCAGATAACTATAGAGCTCCTAAGGTAGGGCCCTGATCTAATAGCATTAATGTCCTTATAGGAACAAACACCAGAGAGCTGGCTCTCTGTCTCTCCACTCCCTCCCTCCACTCACACACACTGAGGAAAGGCTATGCTGGGGCGTAGCCGGAGGACTACTACTTGCAAGCCAGGAAGAGAGACCTCCCCAGAAACCGACCACGCCAGCAAGTGATCTTGGACTTCCAGGCTCCAGGACAATGAGAACGTAAATTTCTGTCATTTAAGCCCCTAGTCTGTGGTGTTTTGTGATGGCCACCTGAGCATACCAATACAAGCAGCTCTTGGCCAGTCCTTGTCCCACTCTTTGTTCCTCACAAGACTTGTTCCTGCAGGAGCCTACTGTGATGCATAGATCTTCCCCATGCCCTGCCCCGCCCCATCATTCTGGCCTTCCTCTCCAGCAGATTATTTAAGACAAATTTTTCAGCTGGAGATTTTCATGGTACTGACATTGAGGAATCCATTATATAGAAGATTATGTTGAACCAGGCTTTCACTGTGTGCTGTAGTTATTTTTCCTCTGGAATTGATTTAATCTACAGTACATTCAGATCTATTTAATAATAAGCCATATCATGAGGGCATTCTACTTTATTATTAAAATATCAGGACTCACTGTCTGATGAGGTCTTCAGCATTATGTTTTAATTACATAGAGAGAAAAAGTGTTCTTAGGCTTCCAGTCAGGGTGTAATTTTTTTTTTTAATTCTTTAATTTGACTTTGAAGCACCTTCCAGCCATTTGTTCAACAGTTAAATTCCCCAGAATGCCTCCTGTTTTCTCTCTAATTTTTGACATTATTGTCTTTCTGGAAACAGAGCTGCTATTTAACTCAGCTAGTACAGAACAGAAAGTGATTATTCTCTTCTGATGTAACTGGAGTGACTTACACACTTACAGTCTTTTGTGTTAAGGGAAGATTAAAGCATAGGAGGAAAGTGTTCTGTCTTACAATTCAAAATAAATATTACAATATGAAGTGGCTATAATTTCTTTAGGAAAAACGTACCGAGTCACTGGGTAACAATTCAGTAGCAAAGTGTTAGAGATAGAGGTCGGTGGCTCCTACAGGGCTGTCTTCTTGAAAGACACAAAGGTGTCCTTTTGACCTTGGCCCTGATACATGATTGAGCACAAGAAGGTGAGTCCAAGTTAGACCAGGGACTCATCTTTCTATAAATGAGAGACTTGTCATTACCTTACCCATAATCCATATTCCCGTCAGAGTTCTTCAGAAACTATCAGTCCTGAATTCAGTCATTACATCCTCTTAAAGGGCTGATACCGCAGCAGGGACAAGTACAGCTTAAGAGGTTTAAGTAGAATTTAAACAAATTAGATCATCCTAACTGTTCAGCAGTGAGTTTTAGCAACTTCTAAAAACATCCTCGGGTATTTACTAGTATCTAAAAAACAAAAGATTCAACAATGCAGGAGAAATCAACGTGTTGTAAAATCTGCAAGATCTACAGCAGCTATTGGGCTTTGCTCAGGTTGGAATTTACTGAAGACTGGACTTGACCTGGACTTCAGGCGTCAGACCTCTCCCTTTGGTGTAGGTGAAGGGTGCACACTAGCTTGCTCATTAGGTTTGCTTCTGTCAGAGAACCGTGGTGACAACCCAGCTGTAGCTATCTCGTTGTCAGCCTCAGCTGTTCCGTGCTCCCAGTGACTCAATGGCCAGCCCTTGGAGACCTGTTATGTTGGGTGCAAACATCCATACCACTGAGGGCACCGGTGCCGGTCCTGTCTATCCTCTCCACTTGGACATCTGGCTGTCACTGCAAAGTCAAGGTGTGCCATACCTTCTTCTCAGAATGCTTTCTTCTCCATCCTCCAGCTTGCCCTCTTCTGTCAGCATTCAAAGGGTCCCTCATTAGACCGCAGCAAACCTCTGCTGAGTCAAGTTTAGTGCCAGGCGCTATGTTGAGAGTAAAAAAACGGAGGTACAAGGACACGTGAAAAGACAAAGGCACTCCCTACCCTCAAAAAATTACAGCTTTCCGAGGAGGCGGTGTAAGGGCTGAGATGAACGACTGAGAAACCAATGTTCCATTGGTTGTTAGTTTAGGGGAAAGTACCAGACTCCTTGCATGTTTTTTCTTCTCGGAGCCCCATTCAGATTTGTTTGTTTTTTTCAGAGAAAATGGCTAACAGGGGGTCAGGATGGGCGAATACTATTTTTACATTATTTGTTTCACTAACAGTAAAATAAGGACAATATAACCTGCCTCCTCTCATGCTGACAAGATCATTAATTTCTCTCACTTTTGCAATGAGTCATTACAAAGAATAATGATAACCCAAGGATATCTTCATCATTCACGGCACTGAAGTCAGGAGCACCTCCCTCATGGCAGGGCCTCACAAACAGCAACAATTTTCATTTGTAATGAGTAGCCAAGTTCCCTATGGTCTAGCATCCACGTGTGTTATTAAGGGATGTAAGAGCTGTAGGCACATCCTGAGTGTTATGAAATCCAAGTGGTTATGAAAATCTCCCAAGGAAACAGGAGCAAGGTAACTGTGAACAATGGGGTCTACCTGACCTTGCTAAGCTTCTGAATATGGCCTGTGTTCTGGATATAATTCTGACTCTATCATATGTCTAGATAATATTTCCTCATTATACATGGGGCTTTTGTTTTTAAAATTAATGAGCCAGCATGTCAGACTATGAAGCTCCTGAAAATAAATCTCACTCTCAGCAAAAACAGCATGTCATGTGTATATTCCCTTTTCTACCTTAATATATTACACATTCCTCCTTCAGGTGACAGGTATTACTGAGGTTGGGGAAGTCCACATACTCCGTGTTGTGTTTGGTGCCCCCCACTGGCAGGGGTCACCGCCATGTGGAAAGGCGAATCTCATCACATGGATATAAATGACTTCAACTTTCAATAAGTAGAGCTCAGTAAAAGGCCTTTCAAAAAGGTTGACAGCGACTCATTGGACTTGGTAATAGGGTGACTATTTGCATATTAAATTTAAGCTACATTAAATAATATGGACAGCAAATAGGCATGTGTATGCGAGTGTACACATACCCCTGAACTCCTACGTCATGATCTATTGAACATGATCTTGACCCAAATGCCATAAATTAGTCAGAGTCCTGCTTTAAGATGTTTTTCCTTGGCCACTTCCCACTCTTGCTTTTATGTCCATTCGCCTTAGGTAAGCTCTCAAGGGTACCGCGTTGTGATCGTCAGCCTTGATAGCATCTCTCTGGTTCTCGCTTTACCTCTAAGTGAATTGAGTAAGCCATGCTATATTATAAATTTGGACTTTATGGAGTCCAGATTTTATAAATGGGGAAAGAAATGTTTGGCACTGTAGTATTTAAATCTAAATGAAATGATTTCTGAAATGTGAGTCCTTGCACTTCTTTCTGCACACGTGGACCTGCTGTGAATTTTGCAGTTGAATTGGAAACTTATTAGCATGCATCACAGCAAATGTCAGTGTCAATAAGGTTTCAGATGTCATGAAGACATTCCACTGTGAATTTTGCTTTTCTGGGTCGTATTCATCAAGGACTGACGCCTGAGCAATTGTATGCAGCACACCTGATTTCCAATACTCATTAATTCCTCCTTCCAAAAGTTCAACCTGATGCAGTAAAGGAACTCGATGGTGACGGGTCTAGCAGTGGTGTCACTCACATGTTGGACTGTTCACCGATGCGTTATTAACCTCTTAGAGCCCTTGTTCGTCTGACATAAGCCATGTCTGAGAAGGTGCAGGTCCCGTACCTGCAAGCACAATCAGCATCGTTCATCCCCACGTACCCACATTTCTCCAGATTAACACATTAATTAGTAATTATAATATGATGAGTATATTGATGCTAAGGGCCCGAGGCACAGACACAGATAATTAAGCCAGGCTGCCTTCCAGACCTGACCCGCTCTTGTACTAGAATCAAACCCCCAGCCCTCCTGAATATGGGCATCAGCATGTGCATGTGAGGGGGCAGAAGTAATAACAAGAAGCCACGGTGGGATCGTCGGGGCTTCAGATTTTGTATTTGCCATACCAGAGTAAGATTCCCTGACACCGCCTTTAATGTGTCTCCCATTCTCTTGACTTTGGGGAGCAAATGAGCCTGATTTCTCTAGTCTAATAAGTTATACTCTAAGGATCATGACTACCCAGAGGACCGATGCCGTTCCTGTACTTCTCAGCAAATAGCGCTGTGTGCCCTGGCCAGGCAGCCCATTGGTTAGAGCATCAGACCATGCACCAAAGGTTGCGGGTTTGATTCCAGATCAGGGAACATACCTAGGCTGTGGGTTCAATCCCTGGTCGGGGCATGTATGGGAGGCAACAAATTGATGTTTCTTTCTCACATCAGTGTTTCTTTCTCTCTCTCCCTCTCCCTTCCCCTCTCTCTAAAAACAATGAAAAAAATGTCCTTAGATGAAAAGAAAAAGAAAAAAAAGCACTTCAGTGTGACTGTGACGAAATCAGTCTCTCCCTCTCTCCCTCCCTCCCTCCCACTGGCTTAACCTACCTGGCCTGCCCACTCTTGGGAGCCATTTAAAGTCTGAGGATGGTGCTTGACAAGGTGCCTGAGTTCAGAAATAGCCCCGCAGCAGAAATGTCTGGGCTGTGTGAGGAGCAGGCATTTGAGGGCCTCTGCAGGCCTTCCTCTTCCGAGTATCTTGTACCCTTCCCTCTTTGTCCTGCCAGTCCTGGCGTTTATTTACCGGTAGACTCTGTTGCTGCTGAGAATGGCCACTTTGATGACTTTACATGGGTTTTACTGAAACTTAACCACTTTACAAGTATCTTTTCAGGAGTGGAAACTTATTAAGCACCTTACAGAAGCAATTTCAACCTTTTTCATCTCCTGACACACATAAACTAATTACTAAAATGCTGCTGCACACCAAAAAATATATTCTATGTTTTGCCGAACTGACAGAAAGAATAGGTATGATTTTGACTCATTCACACCAGACGGCTGTTGTTGTGTTGGCTGTTGTCATCTTTTTATTCGACAGTCTAAGGGAAAAGAGGCCAGAGCCCCTGACTAAATACATAGTCAGGTACTGCATGTTTTAAAAATTCTTGCAGCGCACTGGTCAAAAATCGTTATCCTGCAGGAAATGGCCTGGGCCACTCAGACTCACGTGCTTGGCATTGGAGGCTCCCATGGTCTAGGCCAGGTCAGGCTCCAAACATGCCTGGACATTCCACCTCCATCTCCCTCCTGGGAGGGCCCATTTCCCCAACTCTCCCTGTCTAAACCCTACTCAGCTTTTTAATACCTCCCAGTTTCTACAAGTCTTCATTTTAGTATTACAACTTTTTTCCTTTTCTGTCTTCACCTAAATTGGGGCACAGAATCTGGAGAGGTCACATCAGGAGCCTGTCACTGATGATGAGTACACGAGAGAATCCCACAACAGATTTTGGGTTCTCCGTGCCCACAGGCCTGTTGGGCCTGTGAGGCTCTGGAGTCTTGAGCCCAAGGGCTGGGTGGGAGGCCAAGCACGCCAGCTTGTGAAAACAGCCACCAGCTTGCCCAAGCCCCTCATCTTGCCGAACATGACGTTTGCCTCTTTATGTGAAAAACAAACATAAACACTTTCCAGGACAATTATGTCTGGACTTCTTAAACAAGATTATGTACATGAGTGGTTTAGCCTGGAGCTTGAATCCTAGGAAGTGTTCAGCAATTATTAATTTTAACCATTATAACTATTATTTTATGGTTATTGTACAGCAGGTTAGACATATATAAGTAAGTTGTTTTCCAAATGCATACACATAAAAATAAGGACACAGAATTACAAAACAGTTTATGGCAACCACTGCCCTACATTTCATACTACATGTCCCCTTGAATATCCAGCACACTGCCCCGTTGGATTTGAATGCAGATTCTGTTAACACAGTTAGCTTGATTTCTGTCAGGTAGCCAAACTTGACCTAGGATTTAATGATTCCTTCTGAGTAAAAGATAACCTAGTATTGTTTCCTATCTACTCAGTTTCCATCTTAGGGGCCCCAGTGGCTTTATTTCTTTCCCCCACATAAGCTACAGCTGCTGAATGTGGCTGGCCAATGAGTCACAACCTCTTTTGTTTTGTGTTCCATCATGCAACCAGGGATGACGACTTTATGTCCCATGTGATAAAACAGTGCATTCACCGTATATACACACATACTGGATGGATGGACAGATGGATGGACAGATGGATGATAGGTAGAGACACAGATATATGTTAAACACATATACATATTATAAATATACTGTATTCGTTTCCAAGGGTCGATGTAACAAATTACAATGAACTTGATGGCTTAAAATATCAGACATTTACTCTCTCACAGTCTTAAGAGGCCAGAAGTTCAAAATCCAAGTATGGCAGGGCCATGCTCTCCAAAGGCTCTAAGGGAGAATCCTTCCTTGCTTGCCTCCATTTCCGGTGGGTCTCTGCCTTCACAGGGTCTCCCTGCCATGTTTCAGATCTCTCTCCACCTTTCTTCTAACGATAACTGTTACTGCATTTGGTCTCTGCCCAGATAATCCAGGATGACCTGTTACATCTCAGGATTCTCAGTTACATCTGCAAACATCCATTTTCCCACATAAGATCACACAGACAAGTTCTGAGGGTTAGATATGAACCTATCTTTTGGGGGACCACCATTCAATGCACTCTATACACATTACTGCCATTATGCATACCTGTTGTAACCGTTCTGTAACTCTATCCCTTACGTTAAGTTTGGAAGTGAAGTTTCTTTCTAAACAAAAATAATAGCTGTTAGGTTAACTGAAAAATTATTTCAACACACTGACTACCAATAAGATGCTGAGATCTATGGAACATGGGTTGAAGGAGATTGCAAAGCACACTGCAGGAGTCTTCTGAGGAAGACTGAATTTTCATGGATGGCACTGGTCCACCTGGACCACCCATCCATGCCCCCAGATGGGAGCAGCTACAGTAAGCAGTAAGGTGCATGTATTGGAAACAGGGGCCTGTGCATCTTCCTTTGTGATTTGCCTTTGTGAAACTTGAGGAGCTGACCCAAGACGGCTTTGGATGCAGGTAGAGGAAAAGTTCTTGACAGATCTGCCTTGGCCTTAAGCCTCATGGTCTTTCCCAGCTTCATCCTGCTCCATGGTTACCTTTAGGCTCCTGAGTACCATGACTCGAAGATGCCCTCATACAGGAGAATGGCCAGCCTGCCCCTTTGGTTGTCAGCAGCAGAGCCCAGCAAGGTGACAGTGTGAATCGTCGTCAGGACCCAGAGCTAATACAATGTCATATTTTAACTTCCCGTACCCAACTGGATTGTCATTTCAATCATTGTCCGGGCCCCACACAACCATTTGACTGGCAGGAAACCCACTGTGCTAAGTGAATGTTAGAAGGTTATTTGGATTTCATCCTACCCAGAGAATGGAGACTATATTTAAATCAGCAAGTAATGTTTCCAATATTGCAGACACAAGTGCTATCATTTTTCCCTTTAACTAACATTCTTAAACAAGGACATGCAGTGAAGTGCTACAGCCTACTAAAGGGTTTGTTGAGTGTATCTGGATGGCACGGGGGTCTGGCTTCCCCCCACCTCACTCTTCCGGAGACAGCAGACTGTGTCATGCCTGGCGCATCCCTCAGATTTCTTCCGTGACGTTTAGTTACACCTAGGCTTTCTCTAGATGCCTACAGTTCTGGGGCACCCCATGGTGGAAACTCTTAAGAACACCCTCCTTCCCTTTACAGAGTAGAACTAAACCCACAGGGGAGTCTGATGGAGAGAGGAACAGAGCTCACCCTTACTCTGCACCAGGCTTTGCACCTGTGTATTACCCACATCATCTTATTCCATCCTCATAGTGACCCTGAAAGGGGGCATGAATGATTAAATGGGGTAGAATACATGACGTCAGCCTCAGGATGTTTTGATTTGCTGTCAGCTGCTGCATGCCCACAGGCCACCCACACCTGTAAGGAAGCCAAGTCCCAAAGGAGTTAAGTTTCCCGATAGAGCTCATCTGGCCTGGGCTGAGACATGTCCCTATGCTTGCTGACTGAAAATTTTTGCTTTCTGCCACACGGGTTGCAGGTTAATTAGTGCAGATACCTTGGTCCTGCCCTGATTCAAATTCCTCTGGGGGTTTTCTAGACCTGCAACCTCAGGAGCAAGGGGGACAATTGAGTTTCAGAGCCACTTAAGTCCGCCAAACTGTCTGCTCAGACAGCCCCACAGCAAGGGCCCTGGTGCCCCAACCTCTGTGCAGAGGCCTCGGCAGAATTCCCCTTCAGATAGTACAGTGTCTGGACAGTCTTGAGTTTGTGGGGAGAAGACCTAAGTGTGGAATCTGCTCGGCTTCTTACTTGCTTTGTAGCTTTGGGCAAGTCCCTTAATACCTCTGATCTGTCTTGTGCATTGGTAAGATTAGAATAATTCCACCTGTCATGTCAGGCTTCCAACAAGAGCGATAGCGGTGGTAAGTAAAGATACGTTGTAAAAATAGCCGTGCAAATGTTAAGGTGCTAATGCAAGATGAAGCAAGAAGTCATAGATAGCCTCTTGCATTACAAATCCTCAACCGTGATCACACTGTGCACACACCAGGCTGGCAAGGAAGCCCAAGACACAGGGACGACCTCGCCCTCCAGGCCACCAGCACTGCTTGACACACTGTCTCTCTGGCGCAGTGTTGGGCTGAGTCTCTAACACCTTTTATGATGCGAACCCAACTATATTTGTAAAGCCAGCGTTTTATTGACACCTGAACTTGCATAAATTGCCTGGCACAGTGTATAGCACTAAATAGATACCTAGTAGATATTTGCTGAATGGAGAAAGAATGAATGCATGCCTTCAAGGTACTTTTCTCTGAGCTGTGACGTTGTTGCCACCATTTCAGGGGGGAGAGGTGTTGGCTTTGCTGCCCTCCTTGTCGATGCCTGGCCGCCTGAGCTGCTGCCTGCAAGGCAGCCCAGGGCAGTCTCCAGGGTGCAGGGCCAAGGTGGCAGCCCCAGAGCCATCCCTCAGTCAGGCAGGCCGGGGGCAGGGGGGGGGGTGCCACCTCTGAAGCTGCTTTGACAGATGGCATCGCTCTTTAGAAGAAATGCCTCCCCTGCCAAGCACCCACCTCACTTTCAGTTCATCATCTGCATTTTTCCCTCTGTCAACTATTTTCAGATTTTGCCCTCTGGACCAATAATCATGATACTAAATTTTGAGACATCGGCCAGACATTCTGAATATTCTTGACCTTCCTCCCTGGGAGGCATTGCGGAAGAGATGGTTCCCAATACCTGTCACTGTCCATGTTTTTTCCTGTCAAGAAAGACCCATGGATCCCCTGATAACCCCTAAACCTTGGCCTCATGCCTGAAATAAAATGACTACCTCCTAACGCCCCTCGTCTGGTACTTCTCAGTGAAGATGGATTTCGATGAATTCTCTATTACGAGTCACTAGCGCACATGATTACATCTCCTCCGCCTCCCTGTACAGAGATGTTGTTACCATGGGACCCGACTGTCCTGTGGCCAAAACTCCAATAAAGATGACATACCAGCCTTGTCAGGTGTCCTGCAGCTGTTCCGCAGCCCACCGCCGGCCCAGGTATTACACTTGGGGGGCAAAGTCAGAAGTTAATTGAAATGGCCGCCACATTGCATCTCGCAGAGAACCCTTTCTCTAACATGCGTGAGTGGTTACGTCTCCATGTAGAAACTCTTCTTGTTTGCTGTGCAAAGCATAAGTGGAAATAGAAAATCCCGGCGAGCAGGGACTGTGTTCTTGATGGGAGTGAAAAAGTGACAGAAACAGGACTGTCGCCGAGAAAGGACTTCACTGGCTGTCAGCACTTTCCTCTCACGGAATGATCCATTTTTTAAAAATGTATTGTATAATCCTCCTGCACTTTATTTACTTCGGTCCATGTTAAGAAGTTTTCTGAGTGGATGGCAAAGAACAATTCTTAAAATGTGTGAATACCAAATGTAAAATAAAAAACATAATTGCAGTTTAGACTTCAGATTTATTTGAAAAGGGGATAATGATAGTAATTACCCAGTTTGAGTTTTGTAGAAGGCTAATTAGATCTCCAAAGCATTTGTATGCACAAGGAAAACCATAAATACAAAAGACCATCTGGTCCTTATCAGCTTACAACACTAACACTGTCTGTAATTATTTTTTCTATATTGTTTTGATGTTGACATTTTATGGAGTGTTACGTTGTACCCTAGTTAGGTAAGAACCTACATTTCTGAAAATCTGGAGGTTTACTCCCTTTTTCCTAAGAAAAGTTTTAGGACACCACAGGCAAAAGACACATTGCTTCAGAGAACATAGGTAAACATTCTTTCATTATACTCATTGTTGCAAAAATGTGTTGTTTATTCCCGTCTCTGGCCTATCTAACTTGTCTCGTTAGTAACGCACTCTTCCAAATGCTTGGGTTCAGTTAGGTTTTTTTAGGTGAAATTGAGAATGACATGTTTAGCTGTGCTGTGGGGGCACAGGAGCTCAGCGCTCATTAGTCACTTTCTGTAGTTCGGCTGTGCCTGGCAATTTGGATATCGCAAAAGTAACAGTGTTTGTTTTCGTGTTCATTGTCTGACTGCCATCAAAACGTCAGCTTAAAAAGGGCAGAGCTTGTGCCTTATTCATTTTTTAATCATTTTTTATCGTTACAATGGTCCCAAGTGTTTCCCCCTTTGCACTCCTCTGCCCACCCCACCCGCCGCTCCAGCAGTCAGTCCATTTTGTGGTATCTCCAGGCCATAGCTTCTGCAATCATTCCTAGTGCATGGTGGCTACTCCATGGTTAGTTGCTGAACTGAAAGAATAAATGAAGTAGATTACATGATTTCAGCCTCGGGACGCTTTTGATTTGCTATCAATTGTCACGTACATAATAAACCACCCTCAAAATTAAGTGACTGAAAACAACTAACATTTCATTAGATCTCAAGATTCTGTTTTCTAGGCATTTAGGCAGGACTCAACGGGGAATTCTTTTGTTCCACTCAGTGTTGATGGTCACTTGGTGGAGTTCAACTGGCAGATGAACTGGTATAAAGGGTCCAAGACAGCTTTGTCACATGCCTAGTCCTTTACGGGGATGTATGGGGGGATGGGCTGAACTCTCACTATTGATCAGGACACCTGTGTGGCTTTTCCATGTGGCATAGGCTTCCCACAGCACAGCCACACTGGGCTCCAAGAGAGCAAGACAGAAGTTTCCAACTGTCAGAGAGGATAGGCCTGGAGCAGGCATAATATATCACTTTACCGTCCAGCCCAGATTCAGTGGGAGGGTAATTAGCTTCCTCCCCTCAGTGGGAGAAGTAGCAAAAGTAACTGCAGCCATCTTGAATCTACCACACCCTGTAATTGAAGGGAAAGGCACGCTTGCCGAGCAAACTTAGAGCAACATTTAGACAAGAACGCTAAGTTCCACGTGTGTAGCAGTCACGTGAATGCGGAGTAAGAGCATCAGCATGGTGGAGAAGGCCTTTGTGGAGGCCATGCGTGAGTCTTCAGCAGAGTCTGGAAGAAAGGATGAGGTTTTAATACCAAATGCCAAACACAACTCTGACAGTAACCCTGCCCTAACTCTAAGTTTGACTTTAACTCTATTCTAAGCTTATTTCTAACCTCCACTCTAAGCATAATACTAACTTTAACCTTAATGTTAAAATAAAGACAAGCAAACAAACCTGAAGACAATGGAGGACTCTATTCCTAAAGGGGGAACTTTCTTCGTAAGGGTGGGTGGAGAGCCAGGGCGGTCCACACTGACATCTCTTCATCTGGTGGCCACTGCTTTGCAGTGAGTTAGAGACAGGAGGGCAGGACCATCACCGTGTTTGAAACGGCCGTGTAGGAAACAACTAATACAATTTCCAACTGCATTTTCTGTGAAATGCTGATGGCATTTCTCTTTATAGAGCCCCTTGCTGAGACTTATCTTTCCAAATCAGGCCAAGAACAGGCTTTGTGAACCCTGCTCTGCTTCCTTCTTTCTGATAAGAACGGGGACACTTCCTGTTTTCTTTATCCCCTTGGCTTCGGGGAGGCTCCCACCCAAACTGAGACGCAGGCAGGTGTGTTGAGCCTTCCATTTAGAACTTCTGCAGCATCTCCTTGTCTTTGATTTTAATATCTTAATTCTCTTTCTGTTTTGCTAGTGTTTTGTATGAACTTTTTTGCTTTAATCTACCTCAAAAACTTGCCAAAAATAATTTAAGCCAAAATATACGGATGGTGCTAATCCTTAGAGTTAAAAAAGGTGTATAAATAATTATGAACAAATAACATAAGTCCTTATTTAAAAAGAATACATAGTTTAACTTAGGATTCCTGAATAGGAGAGTGTTAAAAACAAGAGCAAATACATGGAATGGACTTCAGATGAGATTATTGCTAGAAATGAGGTGGACAAGGCAAGCTGTGGTCCCCTGGTTGAGCCCTTCAATGCCAAGATAAAGAGCCTGTCTTCATTGTAAAGGTGGGAAAGTCTGACATCAGTACAGCAAAGTGTTTCAAACTGATACAACACGTCTGTTTCTCAAAGACTTGAATTTTTATGACTATTTCTCTCTATCTTGTTTCCTTATTAAGAATGTAGGTCAGAATTCTTATAGCATTTTTCAGTTCATGGTCACTGAGGGTCCAACGACAACAGCAAGCTCTGCTAGGGGTCTGGGAAATGCCAGGATGGGTCAAACAATTTTGTACGCCCAGCAAGCTCATAACAGAGTTGGGGAGACAACGCTTTGGTTTATTAGCAACCAGCAGCCTATCAAATTAGCTGTGTTTCCTCTATTGTATTTCTGGATCTTAATTCCTCTGGCTTTCTGAACAAGGGACACAGGGAATGGTAGACATTTGTCTCACGTTTGATGGGGGAAGTGAATTTCTCCATATGACTGGGGTTTTAATAAATGTTAAATGTACAGACACAGGAAATGACTAAATGAAATGATAATGTGCTTGTTTCCCTTGATGTACATTCATTCACGCTGTGAAAAGTACGCCTCACCTTATTTCACTGGTAACCTGGATTTCAGGAGGTTGTATTCACCTTCTTGGGACAGAATGACCTGAATGGAGATTTCAGGAGAAATTCACCTGACCATGCCCCAGGAAGAGAATAGTGGGGAGACACTGGAGACAAGGGACATTGGCGGTAGACTAGGTGTTTTTATCTTCATTCTGATTACTTGGTCTGCCGTGGTCCATTTTGGCGGGTGTGGTGATGGATGGGGTGGGGAATACAGCAAAGTTCTTTCTGGACTGCAGCGTAAATAGCAGACGAGTTATTTTAGTTGGAGGAGTGAGGCTTAATGCACAGAAGATGTACGAAGATGATTACTGGAAGGATAACTACAGTGTAGTCAGATGCCACTGCAAACCAGACAAGATGCCATAAGAACTTTGGACGTGGGCAGCACTTTGGACCACTCTTGACTACGGTCTGAAGTAGATGTCTGACCCCTCAGGGTTGAGACGCCGTTCCTGCCGCTTCTGGGAGTGCTGGCAGCTGGTGACTCTAAGTTGATTCCATCTCAGGGAACAGTCAGCTGAAGAGAGCCATCTCATCCTCCCCAGGGACAGTCCACACCCGGGTACACAAAGGCCTTCCTTTCTCAAGGGACAACAACTCCACAGGGTCATCCTCGCTCCAGGGTTCTCCTGGGTCAGCTGAGGCCTGTGTTGCCTCTCCTGGCCTGCATGTGCCTAATCCTACTGCTGCCACAGGCCCACGACTGGTGATCCCAGGATCTCCCCAGCAAACCCCCGCCACACTAATCTTCATCTCAGTCTGCTTCCTGGAGAACCTGAGCCCCAAACGTGGACTATCTTCAGAACTGTATCCCAATACCAGGATTCAACAAACAATGTAAACCCCATACTTTTTGCCAGGGACTCATGACAGGCATGAAGATACACATTTACATAAGGCCTCAGGCCACACCACAGTCTGAAGCTGTTAAGAACTAGTAAGCATCGTGCAGGAGTGCTGCAAAAATCTCCGATAACTTCCTCCAGAACTGAGCAGTGACTCCCCTTTTCTTCTGTTTCCTGTCCTTTCTCCTCAGTCCTGTTCTGAGTCATTCCATGTCTATTTGTCTTTATAATTCAGCTTCATGTGTCTGCCCAGTGAGGCATAAATGGTGATATTTGTCTTTCATAGCTGGTGTGTGGAAAAGTGTCTGGGCACATGATGAAACAGGTCTCACCCGGGATTGTGATGAAGACCAGCATTTCTCACTAATTGTAAAGAATATGGGATCACTGGATCTATTGATTTCCATTAACTTGTGTGGAGTTATGAATCTTAAAATGGAAGTCCAAGGCCATAAATACCTTAGGATAGTGCTTTATAGCAAACAGGACTCTAGAGAGTACCATAAAAATCAGCTTTTGATGCTTGTCCGAGGCTTTATGACTTAAAAAATTGCTGCGCTTTGTCTGCAAATGTCTCCCTGCCATCCTCTGTAATACTGGCCTGATTGAGGCATGAGCTGCTATTGAGTTCAGGGCAGAGTTCTAGAACTCCTAAAATTGGCTGTTCTCTTTCTTCTATCCATCCTTGAGGAATTGTCTCCCAATCATATTGCCAGCAGGTACCAGTTCTGGATATCCATTACCCGGGTTTTTGGAAAGGTTCTTTTAAAAGCTACAGAGCAGACACTGACATCTTGGCTAAGTGCTTTGTTACTCAGACCTTCATCTCAAGGGCTACAGAGGGCCACATAATGCAAAGCATAGCAAATAAAGGAAAAAGGGCCTTGTGTCCCAACGAAGCCAGGTTGGTCTGTCTTAGATGAGTTCTGGTGTCAGAGATCTGGATAGTAGATGGTTAGAGATCAAACTGAAATCATAAGGGAGTTCTCCTTTCTTCATTGTCTCTTGTCATTCATTCAGCAGGCATTAATTGGACACCTGCTTTGTACCATACAGTATGTGCATCTCATTTCCCTTTCTTTTCCTTCTTCTTTCTTTCTCCATTTTCATTCTGTTTCTGTAGAAGAGGAAGTCCAGCCCTTCCAAGAAGACTGCTGGGTTCTTTGTGTGTGTGTGTGTGCATAGAGAAGATTGGCTTCACAAGTCCACCTAGGAGGAATCAAACAGTAGTGAATTATAAGACAAGGTCCGTGAAGAGCTGATAGCAATGTCATTTTCCGTCATTACAGTTGAGAGTACACGTTCTAACGAGCACAGTGCTGGTGTCTGCTCTTTCTCCCAGGTATCAGAAGGCTGCTAGGAATCAGAGAAGGTGCACTAGATGACCTTGAGAGATATTTGTTCCAGCCTGAGGTGGAAACTAATGAACTTTTCCTTCTGCTTTATGAGGAAATCACTTTTTGCTGGCTCGGGTCTTCTAGATACAGTGTTTGCTGTGTGCTGGGGATTTCCTGACAAATTTAATGCTGAGTGTTTTTTTTTCCTTCTTCTAATCTTATATACCTTTGTCCTTCTGTTGGCACTCGTCATTACACATTGCCCTTCTCCCTTCCACATGCAGCTATTGCCAAGTCGGTGTACTATTATTTATTGATTATATGTGGAGTGATGGTTCATTAGCACAGAGGCTTTAGGATCAGACAGCCATCGGCAGTGGACATGTTGGTAAGAACTGGCACACACTCACAAACACACACACATGGCCTTGATTTGTAGTGCTTGCTGATTTTCATGGAGTAAATACTCCCACCATCGCCAAGTTCAAGCTTGCAAAATGAAATCACTAGACAAAGAGTTGGGAAAAGATGAGAGCATAGTTGGTGCTTTTGAGCTGGTACCTGGCACCATTGACCTTAGGACTGAGCATAGATCCATCCCTTGCCAGCCCTGGTGAGAGTTACTTATTCTCTCTAGGTTGCAGCTTCCTCGGGTGTGAAATGAGGTTAATGTGAACATAATTGCTTTAAAGGGTTATTGTGAGGATTTGATGATATTGCATGCATAGACCTTAGCTTAGCAGGAGGGACATATAACCACTCAGTGAGAAATACGTGGTTAGCCAGGTACACTAGGCACTTTTATCTCATCCGTCATCCAAACCCGCTCATGATGTCTTCAGTTGGGAAAAGGGACTGGCCTCCTTTGGCTTATGGGATGCACTTAATGACCAGAATGGGGCTGGCAGCTCTGCTCATCTCCTGTAGCTCCATTATCGTATTTACTCCATAACCGTTTATTGGTTATTAAATGGCTGTTGTTGACAGAAGCGTGTGTCATGCTAGATATTGTGAAAAGAAATATCTGAGCAGGTCTAGACCTCACTCAAGCAGTTTGTGGTCTAGTAGAAAGAGGCAGACACACACAAGTAACATGGAATTGTGAAGCCAGAGGGGCTGAGGGTGCTGTGGACCAAGAGGACTGCTGAGCTTAGTCAGCGCACCCAGCTTCAGAGACAGACAAAATGTGGAATAAGCTCTTCTGGTGTGTGAAGCTGCCTCAGGATGGAGAAAAAAAGGCCTGTTCCTCTTATAATCCCTTCTGGTACAGTATATTGCTTTAGACTGGAGTCTCAGTGTGGGAACTAGACACAATTTTTTAATTCTCAGAATAAAAACGCATGCTTCCCACTCCACAGAGTTCCACCTCAGCCAGTCAGAATCAAGAGGTGCACATTAATATTTTGACATGACTGGTGATGAGACAGCTACCTCTACCAAAAGACCAGGTAGCTCACTGCACACATACAGGTTTCCCATTTTTTTTTTCTCTATTCTATTTACCTCTTCTGGGTTGTGTGAGGAATGAATATCCAACAGATCAGTGTGTGTCCCCCTCAGGCAATGCCAAAGCTGTCCTTGTCGAGTTTTTCCTAGATGATTCCTGAATTGCTGAGAGTTTGAACATTGTTTCTGACTTCTAGGGGATGCTTTGGTTTAGAGAAATGAAAATTGATTAGATAATTTGCATAATATATTCATTTTAATTGTCCTTCTGTCTGGACTGTGCACACTTTGAGAGTAAGGGCTTCACTCTTGCATGCCCAGCCCCCAGTGGGAGTTGACATGATTGAACACATCAATTCCTTGTAACCATCCCACCTGTGCTGCAAGGGAGGCACCGTTAGGGCAGCCTGGCTCTGAAGCCCTCTCCCAAGGCCTGTACTTCAAGCCTCTCCTCTAGCTTTACAGCAAGGCACTGCCTCTTCTGCTGGGTCCAGCCCAAAAGGAGCTTGGTTCTCATCAAAGCCGTAAACCATATAGAGACATTTGCCTGTCTAGTTAAGGAGGTCAGACACTCAAACTAACACAATTTTTAAATATTTAATTTCACTGTGCTTTTAAGGCCATCAAACTGATTTTGCTTTCAAAATTTACTAAACCACTTTGAAGAGATAAACTTATGTGAAACTGGACCACATTTTCCAATAAAACTGGTTTTATTTTCCTTCAAGCCACACATAAGGCTTTGATTAAAAGTCAGAAAACAGTGGCTTACCTGTGGTAAAGAACCTCTTAATGCCATGCTTCTCCTATTCTCTCCCAGTTACCCAGAAGCCCATCTTCTTCCCATGAATATTTTTCTTCGCATTAATTGCTACTTAACAGATAAGAAAAGAGAATAAGATAAGAAAAAAAGCACCTGAAAGCACTCTATTGGGAAATGATAGGCATTCTGTGTGTGTTGGTGTAACATTTTCACATCTTCCATTTACATATAGAAGTTGGGAAGATGCCTCCTGAAGTGCTACCACCTCTTCCAGCCCTGGCCCCTGCCTTATTTCCTTTGCTTATGTCCTGCATTTGGGCTCACATGCTGTTCAAAATCCCCTTCTCTGCTTGTCAAAACCTGTACACATGTAAGTGAGATAGGTCAGACAGGAAAAGTCAAGAACCATGTGGTTTCACCCATATGTGGAATTTAAAACTGAAAGCAACAAATGAACAAACAGGAACAACAAACAGAAATGTCAGATGTCCCACACAGCAATATCTTTGCCAATATATCTCCTAGAGCAAGGGATATAAAGGAAAAAGAATAAACAAATGAGACCTCATCAAATTAAAAACCTTCTGCATGACTAAAGAAAACATCATCAAAATGAAAAGGGAACAAACTGTATGGGAAAACAAATTTGCCAATGATACCACAGACAAGGGTTTCATCTACAAAATATATAAAGCACTCATCCGACTCAACACCAGGAAGAGAAACAATCCAATTAAAAAATGGGCAAAGGACCTGAACAGACACGTCTCCAAGGAAGACATACAGAGGGCCCATAGATATATGAAAGAATGCTCAGCATCACTAGCCATCAGAGAGATGCAAATTAAAACCACAATGAGATACCACTTCACACTGATCAGAATGGCCATCATTAACAAATCAACAAACAATAAGTGCTGGTGAGGATATGGGGAAAAGAGAACCCTAGTGCACTGTTGGTGGGAATGCAGACTGGTACAACCACTGTGGAAAACAATACAGAATTTCCTCAAAAAACTAAAATGGAACTGCCTTTTGATCCAGTGATCCCACTGCTAGGATTATAACCTAAGAATCCTGAAACACCAATTTAAAAGGACCTATGCACCGCAATGTTCATAGCAGCATTGTTTATAATAGCAAATGCTGGAAACAAGCTAAGTGCCCATCAGTAAATGAGTGGATAAAAAAACTGGTATATTTACACAATGGAATTCTACACAGCAGAAAGAAAGAAAGAAGGAGCTCCTACCCTTCACAGCCACAAGGATGGAACTGGAGAGCATTTTGCTAAGTGAAATAAGCCAAGTGGTAAAAGACAAATACCGTATGATCTCACTTATAAGTGGAACCTAGTCAACAAAATAATGAATGAGCAAAATAGAACCAGAGACATGCAAATAAAGAACAAACTGACAGTAGTCATAGGGGAAAAAGGAGAAGGATAACGGGGAAAAGAAGGGAAAGGATCGCCAAGGAACATGTATAAAGGACCCATGGTAATGGTCAGTGTGAGGACTGATTGAGGGAGAGCGGGGATGGTGGGGCAGTAAGAGCAATGGGAGAAAAACTGGGACAACTGCAATTGAACAACAATGAAAAAAACCCTCACAGACATAGACAACAGTATGGTAGTTACTGGAGGGAAGGTGATGGGAGGTGGTAAAGGGTAAAGTGGTTAAATATATGTTGACAGATGAAGATTTGACTTCGGGCACACAAGGCAATATACATGTGATACATCATAGAATTGTATACTTGAAATCTGTATAATTTTATTAACCAGTATCACTGCAATAAATTTATTTTAAGAAAATAACCCTCCCCCCAAAAGTATGCATATGTGTGTATGTGTGCATCCTTCAGTGTCCAACTAAAATATTCCTCCTCTTTGGAGCCTATTTTAATCCCTGACCCTGATTTCACAGAAAATGCTGCTATGTCCTTATGGCCCTTTATACCCTGCCAGTGGTCCTTCGCTGCTGCCTTATAGTGTTACAAATTGGGGCTATACCTGACTTCTGGAGCCCCACTCTAAACTGATAGGTAAGTTCTTTAGAGACAGGAGCCCTGAATCATCTTTGCAGCCCACCTTCCCATCAATATGCTTTTTCTATATTAGTACTCGGTTAAAGGCTATCAAATTAGATCTTTGATTTCCAAAAATGTAAATATATAAATGTGTTAGAGAGTTTCCAGAACTTCCTTTCCTCAAGCAATTGGTTGCTCTGTCACTATTAAGAAACAATGGGGTCCAGTTCACGAGAAATCTTAAATCATTATGTTGTTCAGTGTTTCCACATATTGCAGTTGGAATATCCAATTCCTTGTCATTCCTTCCTACTGCAAACCTAACAAATTACATCTCATCCACTTGATTTCTCACGCATGGGCCTAATTAACACTAATTCTACCATGTATTTTAAATATATCTACTTTTTTATTTTTCACTAGAATAGATTATTTGTACTGTCTCTAAAACAAGGCTTCTTCATGCTTCTAGAAAAATGACTCCTATACCACTTTTCAAAGCTCTCCACAAATCTTATTGACATATTGCATACTTCTGAGCCTTTGATATTTTGTTTTAAATTTTGCTTATAAATTCCTAAGTCACTCCATTTTTAGCCATCATTCCTTTCTTTTCCTGTGGCGTACTGTTAAGTTACTTTGAATATCTTTCTTTGCCAGTGATGGCAGAAATCTGCTTACTTAAGGGACTTCAGATATTGGCCCCTCTGCAGCAATCAGGAGATAAATTGATCAAAGGCAAATTTGCTAGACATTTCCTTCGGAATCCCAGTCCACTGGGCAGGCAGCATCAGTGCCAGTTTGTAAAGTTCTGTAACCCCAGCACCTGGAACGAATGACTAACTGAACGAATGAAGGAACGAATACCGGCTCTATCACTCTGTGTCCATAGTTGGATTGCTTAATTTCTTCATCTGTAAATGAGGTTTGTCATCAGCATGAAGTATAAGAGTTATGTAATCCTCTTAGTAAAGTAAGCAGTCGTGAGTGTCTGCTATCACTGTTGTTGTTTCTGCACTTTTTTGCCTCGTCGTTCCATCTGGCTGCTCCAGATCCTTCAGGCTTAGCTCTCATGGAACCTGCTCCACCAGCTGTCCTTGGTGGGAAGGGCCCTCTCGTGGCTCTGACCTTTCAGAGTGTTTGCCTTGAACATGGCATGTACAACCTCTCTGCCTTGTGTTCAGCTATTCAACATTCTTTTAGTGCCCACGAGGTACCGAGCGTTGTGCTGGGTGCAAACGTATTTATTTTTGTCAGTTACTACTGGTTTATTCCAGAAGTTTGACTGGAAGCTCCTTAAAAGTAGGTCTGTGTCTGATTCAGCCTTGTAACAGCATATTGTCCAGCCAGAGTCATACCTTGCGCTTTGTCCTCATTCCATGCATATTGAATGAATAGAGAAGTGATGAGTGAGTTACCCTAACTGAATCTTTAGCTACTAGATGCATTAAATCCATTCCATCCTGAATTTCTGGGGGGCCTAGGAGGGACTTGGCTGTGAGATGTGTAAAATCTTTGCCCACACGCTGGCAAAGGCCCACAGACCTCTGAATTTGGGGTTTGTGAGTGCCTGGAATTGGGTTGCTTAACCCCACATTTGATTCAAGACATTGGCTCTTCTCCTGTGACAAATGACCTCCAGGTCATCTTGGTGATAGAAACAAAATACTATAATGTTCATTGGTATGAGGATGGGGCTTGATTGTTAAACCTGACTTTGTCTCAGCTGTGGAATACAGATATTTGATTGCTGATGAATTTGCTTCGTTCCATTAAAATCCACCCTAGCGCTGGTTTAGCCACCTGGGGGCTCGGAAGTGATTCTTTGTGTTCGCTAGGTCCATCAGCCTCCAGCACAGAGATGTCTTCTTTTCCACTTCATTTTTTGTTCCTGTATACATGCATTTTTTCCTACACATTTGTTTTTATAACCCAAGCCGCCAGTTCATTGCATACAGCCCATCTTCTCGATGTAATCACACAACCAAACCACCAGTGACATAAAATCCCCACTGTGATGGCTTAGGTCACAGTTAGTTCTGCTTTTTCCACCCATGCTCACAATGGGTTCTCAAGTTGAAATTTACTTTCTAATTCCAAGCAACCTGAGTTTTGCTAATTACTTAAATGGTTTCTGCATAAAAAAATGGTTAGCATTAATGACATTCTTTGGATTTCTAAAAGTGAGTTACAGCCATTAATTAGCCAATTAATACAACATCCACGGGTGGAAAACTATTTCAGCCTGGATTCTACTTTAGAGGTGGAGCAACAGAAACAGACTGAGTCAGCCCTTGGAGCCCTGTCTTTTCCATTTATCTCTCTGCCTCCTCCTCTGCTGTTCATTGTACCACGTTTCCTCTCTCAGAAACTGCAATCCAGATCGTTCGGGGGGGCAGGGACTGGGGGAAGTCAGAGATAGCTGTCGCACAAAAGAAAACCTGGTGACTGCCACCAACAATTAAGCTAGAGAAGACTTTATTCAAGGAGAGAAAAGGGTGGTGTTGAAAAAGGAGCTTATACTTCCACATGGAAGTCACATCATTAAGCATCTTCCAGATCTGTTTGTATAAGGCATGCCTGTTTTCCAGGGGCATCACCAAAGACCCACCCTGCCCCCGGAATAGGGGTCAAGCTGATCCCCTCTTGCACTGAGCGGTTGGCCATCCCCAAAATATAATACACTACTGTAGTGCATCCAGTAGTGTACCCAGTAAACTTAGAGTGAGCAAGTTTTGCTGAATAAAGATAATCACTAAAGGATAAATATATCCATTTAATATTTCTTGGTTAATAATTTTGATGGCAGACGTTCAGTAGGCAGCATCTGATTAATATTTTTGGTGTGGGCACACAGAAGGGAAGTAGCCCCAGGTTTTGAGATAGCCAAGTTCATGGTGAGGACTGAGAAGTGAACATGTAGAGTAAAGAAGAGCCCCTCTGACGGGACTGAGAGGAGACGTCTTCACTGTTACCCATGACGTCAGGGAGTTGGAGTGTGTTGTGGAATTCACACATCTTTGAAGCCCTCTCAGATGAATTCCACAGCGTTTTGTCATTTAACCAAATAGTCGAAGGCATATTTATCAAATTTTCAGAGGGCATAAAGATAAAAGGGAAAGCAAATACTTTTGAATATTGCATCAGGGTTCAAGCAGACCTCAGATAGCAACAGTACGTTGATGATATGGAAATTAGTAGAAGCTGGATTCAGATTCAGCTGTCAGCTCCAAAGTCTGTGCCCTGTTAGACCCGACAAATCCATTACGAAGAATATGATATCCCCAGCACATTTTTAGTGGTCAGACAATATCTGAAATTTTATCTCCATTTCAGGAGTGTATAGATCAGTGCAGTCCAAAAAAAATATACTTTGAGCCATAAATGTAATTTAAAATTTTTTACTAGCCACATTAAAAACTTAAAGAATAAACAGGCAAAATTAATTTTCATAATATATTTTATTTAACTTACATAATTTTGATATGTAATGAATATATAAATATTAATGAGATATTTGCATTCTTCTTCATACGAAGTCTTCAAAATCCAATGTGCATTTTACACTAATGGCATATCTCAATTTGAATGCTGTTTTCACCAGAAGTAATTCATTTGTATTCAGATTTCCTAAAATTTATGGTTGAAAAAATAGATTCACATATCCACGTTATTCCAAATATGTTTAAAAGCCCTTCGGAAACAAAATCAGGTCTCAATTTTTAATTTAAATTTTACTACTTAAAGTGAAATTTCAAAGCCAGCTCCTCTGTTGCACAGGCCACGTTTCACGTGCTCCGTAGCCACATGAGGTTGGTGGCTAGCACATCAGGCAGTGCAGGGTGGACTCCGAATCACTCCAGTGTGGGCATCTGGATGAGGTGGTGTCTCGATCCAGACCAGGGGGCAGAAGAGAAGGAGGTGTTTGGCATCTGCCGTGGACACAGTGGAAAGAAGCCAGGCTGGATGACCTCTGGGTTGATCTCAATTCACCTGGTTTTGCCGAGCCCAGGTACAGTGGTTGCCATTTGCCTTGCTCTTTCCCAGGGACTGTTGACTCAGTGCTGACTTAAGAAAACAAGGTGTGAACATTTTTAGTCTTTGTAGAGTTACTATGTCACCTGTTTCCTCAAGTTCTTCTCTGAGAGTTGACGTGCTTATAGCTCCTCAAGGACCAGTGCACATTCCGAATAGATAACCTCTCTTTCAAAGGGATAGCTAGGTCAGCCTGCTCCATCAGCTTAGCCTAGTCACATGAGTTGGAAGTGCCTCATGGGCAAAGGGTCTAAAAAGTAGTTGTCCTTATCATCTTGGTCATTATCACCACGTCATCAGTGATGTCATCTTCCCTTTCCCCTTGCAGACCATTAAACTCTCATTATCTGACTGAAGCCCCTGTTTGGGGATAGGAGAAGCTGGGTCTTCATACCATGTATCCAACTGTGCAGTTTTGGGGGAAAAGCCCTAAAATATGTTAGGCATTCTTACATAAGCCTCACAAAGGGAAGGCTGGCTGGCCCTCCCCTCCCCTTCTTTTAAAACAGTACAGAATACTAAAATTCACAGAGGTTAACTAGCTTGCCTAAGATCTCATGGCAGAGCTCAGATGTAACTCCAGGTGGGACCTGACTCCCAAGTCTGTGCTATTTCTGCTATTCACCCTTATTGAACAATAGTGTTCAGGGAATGCAATAATATGGCAAGTCCTCATTGGTACACAATTGTGCAGTATATTGAGTTTGTACTCACAAACAAGGGCACACTCATTACATTAGAAAGTTGATGGGCAGACTGCCTTCCTACCTCTTGTTATAAAATCATACCCATGAGTATCAAGTGAGAGTTCTCCTTTTACCTGTCTTTCTAAGAATGTTAACAAATACTATCTTCTGACTTTCCTCACAGATTCCTCCTAATTATCCTGCTTTTTTTAAATGAAAAGTTCAGGAAGCTTCTGAGAGGAAAAATAATCAAGTGTCAGTGAAGGGACATTGGTTTCTGGAGAAATAATATCTCAGAGAGGGCTGCTGTCTAAGTTCAGATTCCCTAGTGGAAAGTCAGGAGCATAACGGAAAAATAAAAGTGTGAAGCTGGTGCTAGAAGATGGCATTGTTCCCAAAACATGAGTGACAGGTGATGACTGACAGTGATGAAGACACATTGCGGGTAGTAGCCAAGCGGGGGAGACGATGGAGAGCCCGCCAGGTGCATCTCAGGGAACTCAGCCCGGACCTCCTACGTGTGGACACGAACCCTCTGCATGTACCACTTCACACAAGAACTCTTTGAGAAACACTGGAAAGGTACGAGGGGGAAAAACACAAATCAGGATTTAGAGCTTTTTCTTGGGGCTCTCACTTAGCCGCATGTGGAGAATGTGATGGTGCATTCCCAGTGACAAGTAGAAAAAACAGGAAAGGGCAATTAGGGAAAACTGAGTGTAGCCACGGAGTGAGTGTGGCCACGTTATGCACCACTTAGTTTTTTCTTGTTCTGGTACATTGGAGAGACCGCCACATAAGTGTGCGAGCACTATAATAAAAAAAAACAGAGAACTCTTTGGATTTCTACTGGTATTTTTTGTTCAATTTACTTATTTGTTTTTTGCGAAGTCTTTCAGCATCTAACTTAAAAATGAATTGCTGATTTGAATTACATGAACATTTGTGCTGGGCTTGGGGTCAGGGGACAGGATTTATAAAGGCCTCTATAAATCCACGAAAGAGATGAGTTCTTAAAATTAACATTCAGAATTGTGACTAAATGAAGATGACAAGAGCATTTGATTTTCTTGGACACCATACCTGGTGATGGGGGGCTGGGGCTGGGACAGAGGTGGCAGTGGCCAGCAGGGGCTGGGTGATGAGATAGGCTGGCGTTACCCTTTTGAGGTTCAGAGCAGAGGTCTGTCCACTAAGATGTCCAAGATCAGTGAACCATACTGCACCGGAGAACAGCCCTGCTTCTGCCACTCTGCCTCCCACTTACTAGTGACACCTCACTTGAAGAGGTGTCTCACAGTGGTCGCCTTTTGAGAGTGACGGTGATTACCGTGAGAGCCAGCGTTACACTGAGAGAATAGGACATGAAAAGTCTGGGTCTCTCGTGCAGTGATTCAAATTGTGGTCTTAAGTGCGGACTCAGCCTTTTCTTGCTCTGAATTTCATGGCTTTGAGACAAAGGTAAATAAGCATGTCAGCCTGTCACTGACCTCATGTGCTGAAAGACTTTTATCACGTAGGTTTTGCCTAGAATTTTCTCCAAAGTCATAAGCACATAAACACATCTTGTTCTAGATTATGTCTTAAACAGCAACAGCTGCCTTCACAGTGGGGCCTCTTCAATATTTGGCTCCAATGGCAGTAAGAGTAGGATCAACAGACCTAGTAAATGACTCTTTGAAAAAATATTATTCTTCTTCTCTGCCTATCTACACATATATATTTTAATCTGGGTACTTCATTATATAAGTACCTGATAATGAAGCAGAAATAGCTGGGGGATTTGAGGCACAGAAATGTGTTGAGTGGTACTGGAAATGGCTCAGAATCCAAGAGAAGCCATGGAGATGGGACAGGAGACAGCGGAGACTGTGTGGTGAGCTCTTCAGGCACAGACTGCCTGAATTCACATCCAATGCATAGTTCCATATGAGTCAAGGGCACACAGAAATATTCATGGAATATACTTGAGAAAATGTGGTCACTTGAGGCAGACAGAAAGGTGTGTGGTCTTTTGAACCTTGGCCATGGTCCATGAGGTGTCCGGAACTGCCCCACAGCTCTGAGGGGAGATGCTGTTACCATATGCGGTGAAGTCTTGAAATTAATTCAATTTCAAGATCCACATCCTGCCTCCAAGGGCCCCCTGGAGTCATGAAGACAGTTTCGCGTATGAATTCCAAGGCATAATGGATGGGCATTAAAGCGTGTGGTTGGCAGTGCTCCTACGAGGCACACCAGTGTCTTTTCTTTTTTCTTTTGGAGCATGTTGACACATGTTCACTCAACTATATAAATGTTTCCATCTCCACTGACCTGTTTGAAGCATCAAGAAACCCATGTGGGGGAAACCGATTTGTCTTTAGAAATTGAAAAAGCACACATTTCAGAAGGAACTGAAGAGAGGCGAGAGGCTTTTTACAAATGATCAATAAATCAGCATCTAATTTTTTTCCAAAAATAAGCACTGGCTATTTATATAGTCCAGGCAGAAATTGTAAGAAGGGAATTATAAGATGGAACAATACAAAGAATCTTTGTTTTTTGTTTGACAGCCAGAGGATCTTCAAACAGATGTAAGATGCATGCCTTACACATCTGTGAATGTGGGTGATTATTATACAGAAAAATGGCTCTTTTGGTCGCCAAGAAGATGATCTGTGTTTCTTCTCCCTCTAAATTAATATTATTGCTGCTGTTACTGTAATTATAAGAATGACATTGACATGACTGACCAGTATAAATATGGAAGGAGCTATATTATATGAGAAGAATCTAAGGATGTCAAACTGGCTAGTGTCTTGTCAACTAACGTGGAGTGAGAACAGGGCATTCAAGGCCAAGAGCCATTAACAGGAGCAGACACAAGGGTGGTATCAGCCTTCCAAACAGCAGAAACTGGAAGCAGCGGTTGGGGGGTGGGGAGCATCTTTCTCCTTGTCTCTACATCCCTAACTCTTAGGTGATGAGAGAGAATCTACAAGGAAGAACAGGCTGCCTCTACTCTGAGGTCCACCCCTCATTAACCGAATTCCTTTCTAGAGTAACTCCTCTGTAATTAGAGGTCGGGTTATATTGTGTTCCTGGAAAGATGTTAACTGTTGACAGCTGAGATTACAGCCTACATTTATCCATAGTCAGGGTGACAGATGCTTATTGTTTTCATATAACTAACAATAATCATTTTTTAAAAATCTGATGAGTGCATAAACACAAAAACCTCACAATTGCCAAAGAACTCACACTTCACCTCTTTTTGTGCTCTGCACATGGAAGTCATGGTGCTCGGGCTTGGCAGAAAGGGTCATGACAAGTAGAGAAGCTGGATAAACACCAGGAAAGAAGGAAGATCTAATCTTTGCAATTTTGTCAGTTCACTAAGTCATTTGTCATGTTTCATCACATCATCCTGAGTTCCCTATTCCCCACTGGGGCCCAAGTGATCAGCCCTGAAGCTTTTAGCTTCCGATGTGATAGCAAGACTCTGTTCCCAAGAGCAGAGCAAAGGATGTTATGTGCTTTAAGCACGAGGAGCCATTCCCTTTCAGCACTCCTTTATTTAGCTTGTCCTACGGGAATGTCCCTGCTCCAGAGGAACTCCCAGTCTAATGCAGGAGAGTGACTTATAGAGACATTGATGAGGAAGTAAGACCTTGAATCAGAGGTGCACACCACGTGCTCTGGGAGCCCAGAAGAATGGGAGGTGGTTTATCACTGAGAGTGCCGTTGGAGTAACACTTGAAGGCCAAGGTAGGGTTTGGGATGAAACCCGAAATGAGTCAGATTTCAACGGGCAGCATGAATCTGGGCAGAGTAGGAATGCAAAGCTGAGGAAAGAGCAGCACCTGGCTAAGGCCCTCCTGTTCACAAAGTGACAGAGGGTTATCTGGTTTGAGCATCCAGGTTGAGAGAGATAAGGCCGAGAAGAAAGGTTGAATCTAGCTCATGGCAGCCTTAGAAAGTCAGATCAGGAGTCTGCACCTGGTTCTATGTGCAGTGGGGGAGCTAAAGAATGTCGCTGGACTGGAGTGACAGACACGCGGTTCAGGGACAGGGCAGGTGCTGACTGACTCTCAGATACACCGCCACCACCCTCCCTTGCCTTCTCTCCTGAGCTTCGGACCTAAATATCTAACTGCCTCTTGGGTATCTCTATCTGGATTCCTTGTGTAAAATCTTGAATCCAGCATGCCAAAAGTTCTACCAATCTAAACTAACTTTTTCTTTTTGAGAAACTGCATATCCACCCACTCAAACTTAAAAAAAAATCTTATCATTTTTAAGTGCCCCTGTCTTCCACTTTCTCCATCAAACCATCCATCATATCTGATAGTTTCTCACTCCCACTGGTTTAGGAATCAGTTTATTCCCTATCACTCATTGCCATCCACTGTCTTAAAATAGGCCCACAGCAGCCAATTCAGTTTATGCTTCTCCCTTCCCGGTCCAGGCTTCATGTAGATGCTGGTTATTGTCTGAAAACAATACACTCATGTAACTTGAATATTATAGAATCACCATTACCAAAGGAATAAATCATGCTTTTTATTGAGTATCAAAATTTTGCCTCCTCTACTTGTCCCTTTCAATCCTGACACCTCTAGCCCCACTCCCACCCCAACACATACCCCATCTGGACTTGCGTTCTCCAGATGCATATGCTTGTTCTTATCCCCATGGTTTTATACATAATGCATGCTTAACATGGCACAGCCTTTCCCTGTTTGGCAAACTCCTACCCATCCTTCAATACCCAACTGGATGATGTGCTTGTTCCCTCTTCACAAAGATGAGTTAACTACTCTGTGCTCCAGCAGTGCACTGTGCACAGAGTGAGTAGTTTAGCCTATTTAATCTGTTACATTTTCACAAGCTGCTTTCCCATATCTGCCTCTCCCCCTGAGCTGTGAACTTCTCGAAGATAGTGACTTGGTTTGATTGATACTAATTCTCCTGTCACTTGATATACAGAAGATATTTAATCAATGTCTGGAATGAATGAAGGTCAGAGAGGACTGCAATCAGTATCCTGGTGATCAGTTGATTATTGATGTCCCATTTCTTAACCAGGCTCTCAAATATCTTTTTTTTTAATTTTTATTTATTGATTTGAGGGGGGCAAGGAGAGAGACTTTTGCATTCATTGGTTGATTCTTGTATGTGTCCTGACCAGGGATTGAACCCACAACCTTGGCATATCAGGACAATGCTCTAACCAAATGCACTACCCAGTAGATCTCAAATATCCTTTAAACTTACTTTTTATTCTTCTGTAAAATGATTTAATAGAGATCAAATATGTAACACATTGTTTGCACTAGACAAATGTGTTATCCTACTAGCATAAGCACAGACTTTTTAGGAGATAATTTATCTGTCTTTAAAGAATAATAATTACCAATGTAGCTTATGAAATAGAATATGAAATACATAATGAATACAATATATATCTTTACCCCAGGATTTTTTTCAGTTTTAGTGAAAAATAATTGACATACATCACTGTATAAGTAAGTTGTACAGCATGATGGTTTGATTTACATATATTGAGAAATGACGACCATAATAGGTTCAACCAACATCCATCTTCTCAAATAGATGCAATGGAAAGAAAAGCAAGAAGAAAAAAGAAAAATTGTGATGAGAACTTTTAGAATTAGCTCTTTTTAAAAAAAATTGTATTTATTTTTATAGAGAGGGGAAGGGAGAGAGAAAGAGAGTAAGAGAAGCATCGATGTGAGAGAGAGACATCGATTGGCACGTGCCCTGACCAAGAACTGAACCTGCAACCCAGGCTGTGCCCTAACTGGAAACTGAACTGATAACCTTGCACTTGCAGAGGTGCCCAACATTTTGGCATCTCTGCACCACACTGGAAGGAGAAGAGTTGTCTTGGGCCACACATTAAGTACATCGTGACACGTAATCACACACAAAAAAAAATCTCATAACGTTTTAAGTCAATTTACAATTTTGTGTTGGGCCGCACTCACAGCCATCCTGGGACGCACGCGGCCCATGGGCCGCAGGTTGGACACCCCTGCTTTGCAGTATTTTGCCCAACCAACTGAGCGATACCATTCAGGGCGGGGTCAGCTCTCTTCACAACTTTCCTGTACGTCATACAGCCGTGTTCGCTGCAGTCATCTTGCTGTACATTATGTCCGTATTTATTTTGTATTGTAACTGGAAGCTTGTACCTTTTGACCATCTTCCTCTCGTTCCCCTGTCCCCCATCCCCTGCCTCTGGTAGCCACAGTCTGATCACTTTTTCTATGACTGTTTATGTTTGTGTTTTCTTTTGTTTCGACTCCACATATAAGGAGATCATATAATATTTGTCCCTGTCTCACTCATTCAGCATAGTGTTCCATCCATGTTCCTGACAACTGTAGCGTTCCCTTCCTTTTGATGGCAGAGTGACATCCCATCGTGTCACAGCTTTGTGTCGCCACTCACTCGTCGGTGGATGCTTGCGTCATTTCCATGTCTTGGCCGTTGTGAATAATGCCACTGTGAATGTGGGGGTGCAGACGCATTTTCAGCTTAGCACTTTCATTACCTTGGCATATATTCTGAGGAGTGGAATTACTGGGTCATATAATGGCTACGTTTTTAACTTTTCGAGGAAACTCCATACTATTTTTCATAGTGGCTACCCCAATTCACAGTCCTACCAACAGTGTGCAACACTTCCCTTTCCCCAAATTCATACCAGTATTATCTCTTGTTTATTTTGGCTATAGCCATTCTAACAGGCGTGAGGTGGTATCTCACTGTGGTTTTAATTTGTATCATATTGATTGATTTGCATATCCTTGCATCCAGGGATAAATGTCACCTGATCATGGTGGAAAATCTTTTCAGTGTGCTCCTGAATTTGGTTGGCTAGTATTTTACTGAGAATTTTTACGTCTACAGTATGTCCACCAGAGATGTTGGCCTATAGTGCTCTTTTCTAGTAATGTCCTTTTCTGGTCTGGTGTCAGGATAATGCTGGCCCCATAAAATGAGTTTGGGAGTATTTCCTCATCTTCGGTTTTTTTGGAGGCATTGGAGAAATGATTGGTATTAATTCTTTGTAAAATGTTTGGTAAAATTCACCACTGAAGTCATTGTACCAGAATTTTGAAAGTGAGATTAATTTCTGATATTTTAGAAGAATATCTTTTTTACATACACTATTTAAATATTAGGTTGTTTACTTATTTGTTTGCAATTTGAAGTAGGTACTTTTGTGAATTCCTCTTCTCTCTTCAGTCTTTCCTTCTCACCCCCCGCCAACGCCCACCTTTGCTCCTAACAAAGGCAGATTGGTTATTTGTTTTGGATTTTGTTTGCCGTATTAGATTTAATGAAGAAGAAACAGTTTTAGTTTGGTCATATGTTTGGGCTGAAATTTCCACCCTAAATATCCTGAGCAAGGACTCATATGTGTCTTATTTGTCATCTCTGACAGTTGCTGTGCCGATTTGTGCTCAAACTCCTCCAAGAGCTTGTTAGGTCATTTATATCCAATTATGTTCTACAGTCAAAATAATTTTAATACTGTCAGACAGAAGGGTTAGAAGGGCCTCTGTTTGCCTAAAAAATAAATTGAGATTCCACAAGAACCTCCCACAAATGCATGTTGACATTTGATTTGAGTGCCATGGTCCCACTGTACTGACCTCGCACCCTTTCCGTTGTGTTCTTGCCAGAGACGAATGCTTGACCAGATGCATCTCACAATGTGATGTTGTCAAGTATGGAAGAATGACTCCAGTAAAAATAACATATTTTTAAACTTTAATAAGTACAAACTGTAGTTATGTTCATCTGGTCCCACTGACAGCAAGGCTTCTCTTTCTAATTAAGAAAAAGGAGGAGAAATAAAATCCTCAAAATAAGAAAGACACGACAGCAATAGGTACATTTCTTAAAGAGCCCCAAGAGAGTTCTTCCAGGGTTGTTGTAGCTCAGTTCCCTGAACTGACTTGTAGAATAAGCTGTACAACCTGAGTCGCTAATCATTGAAACCTTAAACATTGGAAGAATGGCCAGGAATCCATCAAGTATGAACCAAGCCTTCCCCGCTTCTTGGTCTTGCGGTGTGCACCCAGCCCAGCCTGTGGAGTCTCCCTGAAAGGCAGCACTTGTGAGGGTTCTCATCAGCAGCGGCTGCGAGAGTCTGCTTGTGAATTTGGGGCCAGCGAACCTCAAGGAGTCTTTCATGACAGATATATTCTTTCTTGGGGTCCACATGTTCTATTCTGAACATCTCTGCCTCATTTGATGCAAATTTTATGGCGTGGCCTGTTGGCTACGTGCTGCTAAAGAAGGGGCTCAGAAAAGGATTGAGTTATGGAAGTAGTGAACTAGGAACATCAAGGTTGAGAGGAGTCTGAGCAAGTATCAGTGTTTGATGATTTAACTGGGAAAGATCTTAATCTGACAAGGGAACAGAAAATTTTTGATAGATTAATTTATCTCAGTTTGATTTGTAATGCAAATTGAGGATGAATTTGAAAGCCATTTTTCTTTGTATTGTGAAGGGGCAGGTTGCTAGCATAAACTGTTCTGCTCAGGTGAGAGAGAGCAGCATGATCAGGCACTGAGGGGAGAGGAAAGATAGGAGGGCTGAACTTCAGTCCAGCCATTTTAGTGACTTTAGCAAGCCAGCAGAGGTCAAAGAGCATGGAACCAGGGCATAGAAAGTTATCTGGGGGCGGCCTGAAAGTGTCATGCCTTTCATCTCAAGTAGTCACATGGCCACACCCAGCTAGCTGCAAGGGAAGCTGGGAATTCTCGTGCAGTGTTGTGCACAGAAAGAAGAATAAACCAGCTATGGTAAGCAGCTAGCTATTGCCACCAGAGGACTGGGGCCAAGACTCATCATATCTGGGACTCAGTTTACTCACCTGCAAGATGAAGGGGTGATACCTAATATTTTGCTTATAATTAACATCCATGATTCCAAGTCAGTAGCAGATCTAATTCTGTGACACCACTGACAGTTAATTCTTAGAGGAATTTTTCAACATTAAGAAAAAAAGAAGAATGAAAAGTGGGCTACAACACTTTTGTTAACAGGAGTGTACTTCCTGACTTCTCTCCTATTCCTTCTTTCCTATTTCCTCCCCTACCCTATGGGGTGAGGTAGGCTTCTTCTTGATCTTCTCCCCAGCCCCGTCTACCTTTTCTCCTCTCCTACTTAACCCCAGCAGACTTGTAAACAAACACAACAGTAAAAGAAAAAACAAACAAGAGAATATCACCACATCACCACCTCCCCTCTGCCCCTTCCAAGGTAATTTTGAATACGGGCCAACTTTCTTTAGGACGGAGGCCAGGCGTTTTGGCAGATCTCTCCGGAATTCTGAAGCCAGGGTGCTGACAGTTGAAATCTTAGTGAATGGGCCTGCAGAGAAGCCAGTGCTGATTAACGACACACACACAAGCTGCTCTTGCTGGGGTGATGATGTCATCCCTAGCAACAGGTGGCAGCCCTCTTTCTCTGAGCCCTCCTCTTGGAGGTCCTAGTGTTCCCAGTCATGAATGAGGAACAATAAGGCCACCAGAGGGTTAACTGCCACTTTCCCTGGCTCTTTTGTGGAGCTGGGGCCTTTCCCATAGAAATGTCATTGGCTTGAACTGATTTCTTTTTTTCTGTTGCCCAAATGTCAGATTCTCATATAAAAGTGGATTATGAGCAACTTTTGCTACCAAGGCCTTTTCAATAACAGCATAGTGATGTGATGTGTATGCTTTCGTTGTTCAAATAGAAGTGAGACTGCTTTAAGGAAGGGTTGGGACGGGAGCGTCCTTGGGCTGCATCAGAGCAGCATGAAACCTGCATTGACCGTTGGGTTGATATCTTGCCTTTTTGTCTCCTCTGGATTGGGAGCACAGCATGTCTTCATGGCAGGATGACAGGCGGGACAACAAAGTTAAAAGAACTTGCTAGGAGTTCTTACGGAAAATTGCCAAATGGAATCTCCCCATAGGAACCTGTGTCAGGATGGAGGTTGGCTGAATGTGACCTCAGTCAAAGTTCTCAATCCTGTTACACCATTAAGGGAGCCTTTTACAAGTGCACATCCTCAGCGCCTTCTGTGTGCTCTGCAGATAGATGGAAGATACAGGAAAGAAGGTGTGGCCCTTGCCCATGGGAAATTTGGTATGTCAGGGTGAGCCTGGGAATTTCTGTTTTTGTAGTGGTCCAGGTGGTTCTGACTCACCTTGGTCTCAGACAGTGACAGTGACTGCGGTGTAGAAAGAGAGAGATTGCAGTAGCAACAGAGAACTAACGTGAACTTTGAACTCACACGATGAGGGTTTGAAAGTGGATTCTACTGCCTCCAAGTCGTGTCACCTTGATAAAGTCATCTAACTTTTTCAAAAACTGGTCTGCCAATATCTGTAAAACACAGAAAACAGTACCTTCTGGTCGGATCTCTGTGGGGTTTAGAATAAATGTGTGTCCAGCTCCTAGTTCTACACCTGACACAGCATAAACAGTTTGGTGAAAGGATTACACCAGGCCTGTTTCTTCAGTCCCTTATCTGTGAAACGTGAGGGCTGGGCCAGATGACATCTAAGCACCTTCTGAGCTTTAATGTTCTTCAGTGCTACTCTGGCATTGGGGGCAACTTTCCAAGTGAGTTGTGTCCAGGCAGCATGAAAAATTCTCCAACTGGAGAAGGGGTCCCTGGACTGGGGTGAAATGCGGAAGCTGTGAACCAAGCAGGGTACTGAGGCAACAGCAGCAATGGGGGCCTATGTGAGGACGTAGCTGTCGTCAGTGGTTTTAATTTAGAGGATTACAGGGGGCTCTGTAACACAGGCCTGGCTTTCCAAGACACCCTTTCAGGACCAACAACCATGATGTATCCAGATCGTCTTCCATCTGTGTAGGGCTTCACCCTATTCTGAGCCCTGGAATAAGGAACCTAAGCTGACTTTTGCCATCTCAAGTAACCGCAGAACTTGTAGAACGCATTGTTTCACCCTGCAGAGAGTGGGCTTGGTTTCAGGCGGACAGATCCCAGCTCCAGAGCTTTCTAGCTTTGTGATTTCACGCCGTCACTCACTGTGCCCGAGCTTCTAGAATGGTGACCACGAAATCAATAGTACTACACAGCTACTGTGCAAAATGAAGTAACTCACACCCTGACCTGTGCAAGCACAATGTTGGCGGGGGGCAGCTCCATGCAGGAGAGTCCCCTTCTAAACTTCACAGGAGAGCCCATGTTCATGGCGTCCATGCCTCTGGGAACATACAGATTTTGACCATATCCCTTCTTGTGCCTATTGCTCCCAGACCTGGTCTGTTCAACACAGAACCTTCACTTTTGACACATTGATGACCAGTTCCTCAATACTTTGCCTGTTTTTGTAATGTCCTCTGAGCAAACAGAACTTTTGTCCATTCTGGGCTAGGGTAAGATGGTTAGCCTTCTTACCCAGGGGCTGGATGGTGATGAGGTGTTAAGAGTGTCTGCTTTAGGGGCAGGAAACCCTGGCTTTCAATTCTAGCCAAATCACCTACTGGCCACAGGCCCTAGGGCAACTCGTTTAACGTGGGAGCCTCTGTTCTGATTTATAAAATGGGAATCTTCACGCCAGCCTCACAGTGTGATAGTAGAGAATACATGAGAACATGGAAATGAATCACAAGGCAGCTAGTGCTGCTGTCATAAAAATAGGCAGCATGAGCCATTCACAGAAAGTGGATCAGAAGCCAAAGACCCAGTTTTACCAACAGCTAGCTACAGGACAACAGGGGAGCCATTCAGCCCTCCCTGTGTTTGTTTTCTTAGCTGTCAAAAGGCATAATGATTCTTCTCATGTGGATGGCACAGTGGTGTTTTCTGGCTAAAAGGAGATAACATAAAAGTGGTGCCCTTATTATTTTTACTAGTGCTCTAATTATTCTTTGTGGTGCTGCCCATAGATGGCTTTCTTTCTGGTGACTTGGCATCTGATTTATAGACATGCTTTTGAGGCATGAGCAATCTCTAATTTATCTTTAATGAATACGCTTGTAGTGGGATGTTTCATTTCTTTGGTTGAAATAAGTGCTTTTCATCCCTTAAAAGCAGACTTCCCATTGACAGACTTCAGTTGACTCAATGCTGATCAGCACAGACACCAGTGTCTCTCCTGCCCAATTAGACAAAACCACTGTGCAGCCTTTTCTAGATACGGATCTGAAATCCGCATTGCATGTTTCTTTATTAGTGAAACATAGCAAATCGCATCCTTTTAGAGGATACTCAAATTACCTCCGGGGGTGGCATCCTTGGTTAATGAGCTGAACTGCCTTGTTTAGGGGGATGAATTGTGTTGACGTATCAGGTATCCTTTAGAGCAAACGCTGCCTGAATGCCTGGGAGTAGGGGCCAGACAGTCTTTCATGACACAAGTCTCCTGAATTCCATTGCCTGAAATTTTCTGTAGCAAAGCGGGTGCTAGGTTATTTACACGGTGACAACATCTGCAGAAGAAATGGCTTGAATTTCAAAAGAGAAAAGGCATTTTATAAACGGGTAACACCTGTGGCAGGGAAGCAGCCAGGTTAGGGCAGACAGATTGTCTAGCCACAAAACACTCCGTGTCTAGCCGGAGCTTACTCATAGGACAAGGAGAAGGCTCAGGAAGCCTCGAGATCCCGTGCTGATAATCAATCATGTCAGTCCCTTTCTCAAAACCCATAAGTAGCTTTCCATTGCTGTAAAAATCGTTCTTTAAAAATTCCTAAACCCAACATACAAAGCTTCTGCCTCATCTCACCCCATTATTCCCTGACTCACTCTCCTGAAGCCACACGGGCCTTCCTCCACCAAGCTCTTTCCCACCCTAGATTGTTCGCGCATGCTGGTTACTGCCTACTCAGGTCGACTAGTTGTGCCCATCCTCTGGGACTCACCTTTAAGGTCTCTGGCTTAAGCTGGCCTTCCCTGTAAACTCTGATCTAAAGTTTGGCCCTTTTATCCATTTTATTGCGTTCACTGGTTTTCCTTCAAAGCACTTCCTCTAGTTTCCAATCTTGTATTTGTGTGCTGATTTGTTTAATGTGTGTCTTTCCTATAAGACTGTAAATTCCATGAGTGTGGGGATTGAATCTGCTTGCTCTTCATTATATCCTTTTTATATCTGAATAAAAGAGCTTAGACAATAATAGAGGCTTATTAGAGAAATTCTAGAATGAATTAATGAATGAGTGATGTCTTTGACAGGGGTAACTGCTAGGCAAATGGGACAAAATATGCAGTGGGTGCCTCCTCATGCCCAGACTCATCCATTCATCCATCCATCCACTCCTGGTTCTCTTCACCTGGTGCCCTGACAGCATCCTCGCATCAGGAAAATCCTTTGGAGTCAGAATCTCCATTTTTGTCAGCTGAAGCCTCCTCACTGTTGGATGGGCGGGAGAAGCCTGCTCACTGTTGGATGGGCAGGAGAAGCCAACAGAAGCATCTTTACATCACAAAGGGATTTTGCCATGTTTCCAAACATTGGAAACCTTAGAGTAAATACTGCCCGTGATTCTGCCCTTGGGTTGAAATGGTTACAGTTTATGGTGGAAAGTCTCTAACAATAATATTGCTGTTTATTCTCTGGTGACAGATGTACCTGACAGAATCAGGACATGTCTCAGTATCAATTAGAATCACTCAAAAAAAATTATCAGCCAGCCCACTTGTTCCCACTTCTTTGTGATCTGATCAGACATACAGATTGGGGAGCCAGTTTAGAGGAGGCTGACCGTGATGGGACATGATCTGAAATTCGTGAATCAGAGTGGGGAACTGGGACATAAAGATTGTTCTTACAGATAAAAGGGAAATCCTGTGTCTGTCATTAACATTCAGAGTGCCATGGAGAACAGGAGTAGGTTTTTTGGTGTTTGGTTGGAGGACCATGCTAAGTGGACATTACAGGGACACATGTTTTGGTCACTACAAGGAGGGACTTATGGTCTCTTCATGGATTCAGAAGTGGGGGATGACCTGTTGTGAGGCTGTGAGGAGAGGTCAGGTAGAGGGTGGCTGACTACACGTTAGGGATACTGCCAAAAGCATTTGTATTGACTCTCAGATGAACTATAAAGCTCTTTCCACTCAAGGCATTAGAAATTCTAATTCTATTTGGGATTATTATTACAATCCATTTATTAGTTTGATTTGGATTTGGATTTAGGCTACTTTACTTCATGCCTCAGGATCTTAAGGTCAGGATGATTTCCTAAATTGATTTAAAAGGGAAATTAAATTGAAATTAGATTATTTTTTTCAATTTTATAGGAGCAACACATACTCAGTGCTCTGCAAAGAGCTCATAAACTAAAAAGCTTTTTCCAAGTGTCATTTTTATTTATATTTTTTACTGTTAAATATCTAATTATGTTCAATTCAATAAACACTATTGAACACTTCTTATATGTATTCATCCAACAAATCTTTATTACATATATTCTATGGGCCAGACTGTATTAG
>VMDR010005058.1:27834-54635 GCA_007922815.1 Macrotus californicus | reverse complement strand
GGACAGGAAGAATTAACATCATTAAAATGTCCATACTACCCAAAGCAATATAGAGACTCAACGCAATTCCTATCAAAATACCAAAGACATATTTCACAAAACTAGAACAGGTATTTCAAACATTTATAAGGAACCACAAAAGACCCCAAATAGCCACAGCAATCTTGAGAAAGAAGAGCAAAGTTGGAGGAATCACGCTACCTGATATCAAGCTATACTACAAGGCCACAGTAATCAAAACAGCCTGGTAGTGGCATAAAAACAGACATATCGATCAATGGAACAGAATAGAGAGTCCAGAAATAAACCCATGCCTTTATGGTCAATTAATATTTGACAAAGGAGACAAGGACATACAATGGGGTAAAAATAGTCTATTCAATGAATGGTGTTGAGAAAAATTGGACAAATACATGTTAAGACAAAAGAAACTAGACCACCTTCTTACATCATGCACAAGAATAAACTCTAAATGGATTCAATATTAAGTGTCAGACTCAAAACCATAAAAATCCTAGAAGAAAACCTAGCAGTAAAATCTCAAACATTTCTCATAGCAATATTTTTTCTGATTTATCTCCTGGGCAAGGGTAGCAAAAGAAAAAATAAACAAATGGGACTACATCAAACAAACAAGCCTTTGCACAGCAAAGGAAACCATCCAGAAAATGAAAAGATAATCCGCTGACTGGGAGAACATATTCACCAATGATACACCTGATAAGGGGTTAAAAGCTTAAAATTTATGAAGAATTTACATAATTCAACATAAAAAAAAAAAGTCAATTTAAAGAATGGGCAAAGGACCTGAATAGACACTTCTCCAAAGAGGACACGCAGAGGGCCAACAAACATATGAAAAGATGCTCAACGTCACTAATCAACAGAGAAAAGCAAATTTTCTTGAGCCGAGGGTGCGAGGGTCATAAAACAGTTCCCTTTTTAATTTGTTGATGATGGCCATTCTGACCGGCGTGAAGTGATATCTCATATGAGATATCACTTCACGCCGGTCAGAATGGCCATCATCAACAAATCAACAAACAACACGTGCTGGCAAGGATGCGGAGAAAAGGGAACTCTCCTGCCCTGTTGGAGGGAATGCAGATTGGTACAGCCACTGTGGAAATCAGTATGGAGTTACCTCAAAAACATTAAAAAGGGAACTGCTTTATGACCTAGTGATTCCACTTCTGAAAATACATCCGAAGAAACCCAAAACACTCATTTGAAAGAAGAGATGCACCCTTATGGAGCATTACTTACAACAGCCAAGATGTGGAAGCAGCTTAAGTGCCCATTAGTAAATGAGTGGATAAAAAGCTGTGGTGCATTTACACGATATAATAATAAGCAGCTATAAAAAAGAAGGAACTCTTACCCTTTGAGACTGCAGAGATGGATCTAGAGAGTATGGCTAAGTGAAATAAGCCAGAGAAAGATAAGTACCATGTGCTTTCACTCCTGTGTGGAGCCTAATGAGCAATAAAAAGTCACAGAACGGACTCACGCACACAGAGAGCAGACTGACAGCTGTCAGAGGGGCGGGGTTTGGGGGTCGGGGTGGCAATGGTGAAGGGATCAAGGGAAAAAAACTCACAGACACAGACAACAGTAAGGTGATTACCGGGGGGAGGGGGGTAGGCGGAGGTAGGAGAGGGGGATGGGGACAAATGGTGATGGAGGAAGACTTGACTTGGGGAGATGAACACACAATACAATATAAATACAATATACAGATGTTGTCTTATAGAATTGTATACCTGAAACATACAACTTTATTAATCAATGCCCGCAATAAAATCAATTTTAAAAATAAATAAATAGTAACTCAAATAGAAAAGAAGAATCCCAGTGCATATGAACAAACACTAATATAGGTCGTGCGGTGGCGTGTTATGAAGAAAACCAAAATCAAGTGGCAAGGTGGGGCCAGGGAGTGACAGGAGCTACTTTAGCTTGCGTGGTCAGTGAGGACCCATCTGTGAGGCTGACATTTGAGAAGAGACTTGAGGGTAGTGAGGGAGAAGTGGTCTAGCTAGACATTTGGGGGGAATGTAATCCAGGGGAGACAAGTCCATTCTCCAGGTGGGATGGTAGTTACTATGTTCCAGAGGCGGCCAAAATGGCTGAAGCAAGGTGAGCAAAGGGAAGTGGTAGGCGTTAAGGGCAGGGAGGGGGAGAAGCTGGATCAGGTGAGGCCTTGTGGCCAGGACTTCTGCAGGAGGTGAGAGACAGGAGAGGATCTGAACAGGGCAGCGACAGGACCTGACTGTTGTTTAAACAAGATCCCCTGGTCTGTGGGGTCTAGAGCACAGGCAGGGATCCCAGGGAGGAGTTCACTGCAAAGACAGAGTAAGGACAGGTGAGGGTTAGTTAGATCAGAGTGGTAGCAAGGGAGGTGGTGAGACACGGCTGGATTCTGGGTAGGTTTGGAAGGCAGAACAGGTGAGATTTGCTGACTGACAAAGCCTATGTGAGTGAAAAAGGAGCAAAGGGCAATTTCAATGCTTTTGTCCCAAGTTCCTGGAAGAATGGAAATGCCCTCAACTGGATTTGGAGGTTGAAGGGGGAAACCACAGTCTGATTTGGAGTAAGTTTTTAAGGTCTGGATGTCAGTTGGACTTCCAAACAGAGAAGAGTCAGCCATTGGATATTTCACTCCGGAGTTCACGACGGGGGCGGGGGACGGTGTACATGGAAATATTGCTATGTAAAGACTATCCGAGGCCCCAAAGCTACGTGAGGCCTCTAGGTGAGCGGTACAGTCAAAGAAGAGGTCGTTCTACCGATGATGAAGCGAAGCACGAAGGGTAAACAACTCGCCCAAGCCACCTTGACATTCAATGGGAGGGCCAGTGGCAAAGCCAAGATTCAAACCCAAGCATCCCAAGGCCACAGCCTATTTTCTTAACCACAGCAGGGCTGTTAGGAAGTTTAAGAGTTAATTCACATAATACTTGATAGGTGCTTTGCACATAGTGAGCCCTCAGTAAGGGCTATGCACACCCTCATCTCCAGAGGCCTCCCTCCCTCCCCCCCCCCCCCCCCCCCCCCCCCCCCCCCCCCGCTCGGTATTGCTTCTACACATGCCCTCCATCCAAACCAAAGCTCCTTACTCATCGCAGGGACCGTCCCCCCCGCCCCCAAACTGCGCTATATTAACTCTCTGCCTTCAAACTTCGCATTAGATCGCTATATTACAAGTGCATTTCTACATTGGACCACCTGCTGTGTTCTGCTTTACACACTTTCTTCATTAAAGAACCTCCTGAGAAATACAAAACCCGCTCCGACTCAGTCTGCTCTCTGCTTCAAAAACCCTCATTAAAGGATCCACCTGTATTAAAAAGCACGCTCCCTCCCGAATCCCACAGTGCTGGGTCAGCAGCCCACCGCAGCCCACTCTCCCCAAGAGCACCCCCTCCCCCCGGGATGGCCAAACCAGCCCGCGCACCCGCGGCTCTCTCCGCCGCTCACCTTCTTCACTGCCACCCCTCCTCGCGAGCGGTTCAACTGCCGAAGCTCCAGCCCCGCCCCAGGATCCGGTTCTCTCACTTCTGATTGGCTGTGGGTTACTTACAGCCAAGTTCCTATTAGTCAAACAGACGCCCGTCATTCTGTCCCGCCCCACAGAAGAACCCGCCCTCCAAAGCTTGCAATTGGCCAACTCGGAAGAAAGGTTCCAAAATGGGTCGGGTCATCGGGTCTCCTTTCCAATCACTAAGAACTAATCATTACTGCCAGTCATAGGAAAAGGGTTGTTCCTTGGAGAGGGGAGGAAATCCCGGAAAAAGCCACTTGACTCCGCCCATCACCCCCTGTGACAGAGTAGGCATAGCCCAAGGGAAGAAAAGGCCGAGGGGGAAGTGGGAGTGTCGGACACGCATGCGCACAGGAAGATATTGGCAGTTGTCGGAAAGCTACAGAAATGCTATTGGCATGAAAAAGACAGGTTGAAATTTGTCAGCGCTCAGTGCGTCCCAGCCTACTCTAAGTACTTTGCAGGCCCTGGCTTATTTAAAGTTAACAACTCTGCGATGTAGGCGCTGTTATGATCCCCATTTTGCCACTGAAGAAACAGGCTCGAAGTACAGCCACTGGCCCCGCACCACAAAGCTTGAAAACGACACGTATTTTGGTGCCAATGAGGCAGCAGCAGGGCAGATGGAGCTTATAGAATGAGGGGAGCGTTCTCTAAGAAAAGGAATACGAAAATCACAAACACAAAATTGGGTATGAACGTGAAAATTTACTTCGCACATGAAACAACAACAAATTACATATTTGAAAGAGGTGACAAATACCGTAAACATTGCAAAATCCCAGAAGATGATAGCGTAATGTTTTTTATTAATTTACTGCCTGACACACCTCTGTGATACGTTTCCTACTTTTTTGGCTTCGCGTACTTATTTCACAACACCCTTTATCTCAAGAGAGAAAAGTCAAGTATCCTTCCTCTCGCGTGCTTGACGGAATTTTTTTTAGTCGTTAGAATTTTTTTTTAAGTTTCAGCTTTTACAAGTCGATATTGGTGATGCCATCTACATTTGGGGGGGATTTGTGAAAACTTTCATGAAGTTTAGCTTACAGGTTAGTGGTAAGTTCTGGAAAATGTTTTCACAGGCTAGCTTCCGGCTCAGTCCTTTAAATGCCTGAGCCAACTAACTCCCTTGTGCTGGTGCTCCTGGGGTGAGCTACTTAAAGGACAGTTCGTGCAGCGACAGACGCTGGCCTTGCACCTAGTGAGTCAGCACCTCGGACAATAGGAGCATTCCCGGAAGTCGTCCCTACACCATGACAACTAGGTAGGTAATGCAAGTATACCTGGAAGTGCCTATGAAACCCATCAAAATATCCCCCCAAAACCCAATCTAAGTGTATTAGATTAGAACCCAAGCCTTCCTCTTACCAGCTGGGGGAAACTCCCACAATCATGCTGCTTCTGTGAGCTTCACTTTCTCGGTCTCTAAATTGAGTTCAATTCATTCATGCATTCATTCATTCATCAAACATTACTGAGCACCTGCTATGTTCCGGGAACTTTCCAGGGTGCTGGACGTGAGTACGTCAGTGAACAAACAGAAAAAGCTCATGCCTCCACGAAAGGGATGCAAACCATAAAATATAAATAAATAAATGTCAGGGGCAGATGCGTGCTGCGGAGAAAATAAGTCAGAGGAAAGGAGACAGGGTGGTCAAAGAATGTGTCTCAAAGAAGCTGACTTAGAGCAGAGACCTGCAGTAAGTGAAGGAGCCAGTCTTGTGGGTACAGGGGTAGAGCATTCCAGGAAAAAGAAGCAGTCAGTGCAATGACCCTGAGGTGGGAACATGCTGATGCTTTTAAAGGATAGTGAGGAGGACCTGGCCAGGTAGCTCAGTTGTTTACAGCCTCAACTCGATATGCCAAGATTGCAAGTTCAATATCCAGTCAGGACACATACAAGAATCAACCAATGCATGCATCAATAAGTAGAGCAACAAATTGGTGCTTCTCTCTCTCCCTCGCTCACTCACTCTCTTCCTCCCTCCCTCCCTCTCTCTCCCCCTTCCCTTCCTCTTTCTCTAAAATCAATAAACAAAAAAAAATTGAAGATAAAATAACATAAGAACAGTGAGGAGGGCAATATTCAGTGGGTGGAAGTCTGATACAATATGGCTGGGAGGGAGCCAGAAGCCAAGCTGTGTAGGCACAAGGCCACTGTGAGGGAAGTCTTTGAGTTTCTCTCTGAATGAGAGGGGACCCATCGAAGGTGGAGGGCAGCAGGAACGTAAATTTACTCATGTCCTAAGTGGTCCTGCTGATGGCTGTGTGAAGAATAGGCCATTAAAATAATTCAAACGCAGTAACATTTTGGCAGCTCCTCCAAAAGGTAAACACAGAATCACCGTCTGACCCAGCAATTCCACACACCCAAGAGAATTGAAAACTGATGTTTGAACCAATACTTGTGCATGAATAGTCATAGCAGCAGCATCCAGAACAGCCAAAAGGTGGCAACAACCCAAATGTCTATTCCTCGATGAATGGATAGACCAAGTGTAGTATATAGAACATTATATCTATAATGCAATAGAACATTATTCAGCCATAAAAAGGCATAAAGTTCTGATCTATGCTATAATATAGACGAACCTTGAAGAAACTATGCTAAGTGAAAGAAGCCAGACAACAAAGGTCACATAGTGTGCGATTCCACTTACATGAAGTGTTCAAAGTAGGCAAACCCACAGAGGCAGAAAGCAGATTAGTGGTTCCAGGGACTGCCGGGTGGAAGTAAGAATGGGGAGTCTCTGTGTAATGGGTGTGGGGTCTCCTTTGGGGATGATGAAAACGTTTTGGAACTAAATAGAGATGATGCTTTCACAACATGGCAAATCTACTAAAAGTCTCTGGCTTGTGCCCTTTAAAATGGTTAATTTTCCATGTGGCTTTCACTTCAATAAAAAATGTTTAAGCAAAAAGGATTTTTAAAAATTCAAATGAGAGATGATGGCGGTTTTTACGAGGGTGGTAGAAGCGGGGGTGTGGGACGGGGTTAGAATCTGCATACATTCTCCAAGTAGAGCTGACAGAATTTGCTGCTGGATTGGGTGTTGCGAGGGAGAAGTCAGATATGATTGCAGGGTTTTGTGATCTGAGAAGCTGCCAAGATGAAGTTTTCCTTTATGAGGTTAGACGGGAGGGCGGGGGAGAGTGGGGATCGGAGGTTGGTTTTTGGACATGTGGAGGAACCTGAGAGACTTCCAAGTGGAAGTGTTGAGAAGATAGGTGAATACATGAGTCTGAACCCCGCGGTGAGGTCACACCTAGAGAGACACAGAAATCTGGGAGGCTGTCACCGAAGGAGTGTTGAAGGGAGAAAAGAGAAGAGGGCCAAAGACTGAGCCCCAAGACCCTCCAATGTTTGAAAACCCCCAAATAAGAAAGAAACAGCAGAGGCGAGTGAGAAGGAACAACCACTTAGAAAGGAAGGAAATCATCAGAGTCGGGGTGTCTTGGAAGCCAAGGGAAGAAAACAAACCTAGGAAGAGGGTGTGACCACCAGTGAGAAGACTCTAGTCACATGAGGGCGGGCCACCACACTCTTGGCCTGAGCCACATGGAGGACACTGGTATCCTCAAGAGTCGATTTGGCCAAGTGGTGGCGCCAAACCTGACTGGGGTGATCCAAGAAATTGAAGACCTTTGTATGGATCGCTTTTTTGAGGGTTTTGTTGTAAACGACAGCAAAGTGTTGGTGGTGTAGCTAGACTAAGTGAGAAAGCATATTTGAATCAGAGTGTGTTTTTATGCCAAAGAGAATGATGGAGAAGAAAGGGGGAAATTGAGCCAGGAGAGACCTGCTTGATTTATGGCCCTGGAGAGGGGAGAAAGGACGGGATACAGGGTGCGCAGGAGGACGGGGCCTTGGCTGGGAGTGACTGTCGCTGACCGGAGGATAGGCGGAGAACAGGGGCTCAGCTGCAGGTGGCGGGACAGATGTCCTGGAAATCTGTGGAAGTTCTCTTCTGATGAACGCTCCTTTCTCTGTGAAATCGAAGCGGGGTCACAGGTGAGAATGAGAATGAGGAGGAGGTGGTAGAGGTCAAAGGAGGGCTGAGAAGGTCTTCCAGAAGCATGAGCGAGTGAATGGACATGAGTGATCCTGAACTTCTGGCGAGCACAGTCTCCTTGTAGTGTGTGGTTTTGTCCAGACATGTTCAGTGGCTGCAGGCAGAGTAGGTAGAGAGGTGGGTGATGCCTGCCCACCAATCACATTCACATATAAGCTGGGAACAGGCCCTGGCTGGTGTGGCTCAGTGGATTGAGCCCCGGTCTGGGAACCAAAGGGTCGCCAGTTCTATTCCCAGTCAGGGCACTCAACCTGGGTGGTGGGCCAGGTCCCCAACAAGGGGCGCATGAGAGGCAACTGAACATTGATGTTTCTCTCCCTCTCTTTCTTCCTCCCTCCCCCTCTCTAAAATAAATAAATTAAAATTTAAAAAAAAAAAAAAAAGGCTGGGAACAGGACCTGGTACCCAGTGGGTGCTGGAAAGGAGGCTAACTATGATAGTTACAAGTGCTTTGATTTAGGAAACAAAAAGGCTGTAAAAAGGCTAGGGACTACAGATGGGGACACCAAGGCCCAGTTGAGTCCCTTCCAAGTTTCACATGCTCTAACATGATTTTAAAATATATATGTATGAGCTCTGGCCAGGTGACCCAGCAGTTGGAGCATCATCCCGCACACCAAAAGGTTGAGGTTCGATTCCCAGTCACAGTACATACCTAGATTTCGGGTTCGATCTCCAGTCAGGGCGCATCAATGTTTCCTCTCACATTGATATTTCTCTCTCCCTCTCCCTTCCTCTCTCTCTAAAAATAAACAAACAGTCCTGGCTGGTATAGCACAGTGGATTGAGTGCTGGTCTGCAAACCAAAGGGTTGCTGGTTTGATTCCCAGTCAGGGCACAAGCCTTGGTTGCTGGGCAGGTTCCCGGTGGGGAGCGCACAAGAAGCAACCACACACTGATGTTTCTCTCCTTTTCTTTCTCTCTCCTTTCCCTTCTCTCTAAAAAAATAAATAAATAAATTTAAAATAATAAATAAAAAATAAAAATGAATGAACAAATCCTCAAGTGAGGATTAAAAAATACATATATGATGCGGATTAAAAAATATATATATGATGCTATTGTTATTATTATGCCTAAAAAAAAACCAAAAGCTAAATCTATTATCAAGCATTGATTGCTCAAGCCCACCTCCATTGCCCTGTCTGATTATTAAATCTGTGATAGTACAGAGGATCCATTCAGCACTGGGTGCTCTTCCTGTGTCATCTCCATGAGAGGCAGTGAGGTGGTTGACCAGCCTGTCTGCCTGGGTTCGAATCCCAGCTCTGCTTCTTATAGTCCACCTCTCCGTGCACCGGTTTTCCCATCTGTAAAACGGGATGATGTCAGCAGCAGGTGCTGCACGGTGTTTCCGTAAGGCATGAATGAATGAATACAGGCAAAGTGCTGAGCACGGTTGGGTGCCTGCCCTGCAGTGAACACTCAACCAGCAGGACCTCACTGTCATCTCTTTAAATCATCTTAACAACATGGGCGAAAGGTATCATTTTGATCCCTTGTTTACCGTGACAGGGGCTAAAACATGAAAGTGTTAGCATTCAAAGCCTTGCACGCACATGGGGAGGCATGTGTTCATTTTTAGTAATTCTGGGTGGAGATGAAGACTAAAGTCCCGAAATGCTAAACTGATCTACATAAGAGAGTACATAACGCAATACTGTTACATCCATTAGACTGGCCAAAATTAGACAGTCTAAGAACACCCAGTTCTAGAGGAATCTATGGAAGAATGGGTCATTCGTCACTGATGGTAGGAGCACAACTGAGCGCACCCTTTCTGGAGAGCAAGCTGGCAATATTTGGAGAAGCCGAATGTGAGCATGGCTGACAACCCAGCTTCCCCACCCTCCACAGGCTCCTGAATGAGGTTATGCATGAGAATGAGCAAGGAGGGCAGTGTAGGTGGCAAAACAGTTGAAAGGAATTTGATGTCTGTTATCAGGGCTTGAGAAGTAGAATGTGGAATATATGCATGTGATGGAATACCACACAGCAATATAAAAGACGCCAAAGCAATGTTTAGTAAATGCCTGGCGCTAAATACTTTCAGTTGCCCGCTTGCAAGGATCCAACAAGAAAGAAAGGTGCCGTTAATTAACACCTCCCATTTTACAAAGGGAGAAACTGGAGCCCAGAGAGGTTAGGTCACTTGCCCCAGGGCACCCAGCTAGTGAGCAAACAGGCTGCAACTTCAACCCAGGCAGCCCCTCCAGAGTCCCCTTCCGACTCACTCATCATGAGCTAGAAATAAGCAGAGCCCCGTAGAGAGCACTCAGAAAGCACAATGGAAGAAAGACAGGCTTGGAGCTCCAAGGCATTTTGGCAAATTTAAAAGCCACAGAAGACAAAACGAACTTCAAGGCTTTACATGGATTTTAATGAAAGAAGAGAAGAGGGGTTGGGAGCCAAAACTTCAGCACCCTAGAGTGGGTGCGTATGGCATGGGGGCAGATGAAGGGGAGAAATTACTAAAATTAAACTCAACGAAAGATGGTTGCACGAATCAGCTCAACCCCATGCACCGTGATAAGCTGGAAATGCATCTAGACTGCGGGGGGAGGGGGGGAGTACCTTGGAGAAAGCTGGCTGAGAAGAGAGACGTCTGAGAGAGGAAGGCCGTGTGGTAGAGTGGTTAAGGGGGTAGCTTCCGCAGCCAGGCTGCCAGGGCACAGCCCCCAGTCCTGCTACTAGTGACTTAACCTCCTGGGCCTCAGTTTCCCCACCCATAATACTCGTAAAACCCCCCCACCCTGTGGAGAGATACACAGGAAGCTCCCTCTCCCTCCACAAACCTAAGGCAAGAAATCTACACTGTTCTTCAAAGTCCTTACAGAAATCCCTTTTTTAAAAAATTGTTTTTCTCTTGCATACGACACAGGGTATGATCCAGGGTTGCTTTTTAAAAGAATGACTCCGGTTTGAAATGACGGGCAAGGGTGGAAGCGGGGAGCGCAGGAGAGAGGCTCCTGTGAACATTTTGTGGGGGGGGAGCCGCTGGGGGCTTGGACCTTGGGGATATTGATAGAGGCAGCGACATGGGGCCAGATTTGGAATCGAAAGGTGCAGCAGAAAGGGTTTGTCTGCTGATGGATTGGACATGGGTGTGAGGCAAAGAGGGGGTGTCAAGGGCAAATGCAAGGTTTTTGGCCTGAGCAACTGGGAGCGTTTGGAATTTATCCCAGAGGCAGTAGGAAGTCATAGGAAGATATTAAGGCTGGGGAGGGGGAGGGGACATGGTCAGATGCCATAGTCACCAAGGAGGCAGCCAGGACCGGGAACACAGGCCTGAGAGACAGCAGACAGGATGGATTCCAGCCCTGGCTCAGCCCCCAGCTCACGGTGGGCTCCTGGGCACGATAAAACCATTCTGGACCTCCATCTTCCTATCCTGTAAAGAGGCTGTCAGGAACAAAAGACCCCTAAAAGTCCTCTCGGTGTAAATTTTTGCTCCAAGATTCTCTGACTCAAATAATCCCCCGGTGCTCATTTCAGCAGCGCATGTACTGAAATCCAATATCCCCAGGATCAGACGTGCGCACACAGCATTATGCAAAGTCAAACCTCTCTCTTCCTCATCCTCCCCAAAGCCGATCCTTGTCCCAGTGGACAGGACACTTTTCCCTGGTCTGGGAGCCTGGGGGATAATATCGGTGATGATGGCAGGTGGAGCACACATCCTGTGCACAGGGCTATCCTCACTCAGCTCCATCACGCTGACACTAGACAGGAGCTCTGAGAGACAGGTGTCTTAGTATCGCCCCCCCCCCACTTTGTAAATGGGGACACTGAGACTCAGGAGGAGTGAAATGATTTGCCCCAAGTCACACGGGAGAAGCAGGACCCCAGTGATGTCTCCCCGCCTGCAGTGCCACCATCCCCCAGGTCCACCCCTAGCACCTCTTACCTGCATGGTCCAGATGACCTCCTCATTGGGCTCCCTACTTCTACCCCATCCCCCTGACATAGTGTTGTTGACACGCTATGTGCCAGGAGGATCTTGGGGTAGAACCTACATCCACTCACATCCTTCCTCAAAAGCTTTCCCATGGTCCCACCTCACCCAGAGTCCAAGCTGAGTCTTTACTGCAGCCCTCAGGGCAGACACAGGTGGCTTCCTGCCTGCCTCTCTGACCTCATCCCTCCCACTCTCCAGCTTCCCTGGGCTCCTCCTCCTCCCTCCAACACCAGGTGCACCCTGCCTCAGGGCCCTTGCACCTGCTCTTCCTGCTGCTTGACCTGCTCCTTCCCCAGGGATCCACATGGCCTCACCTCCTTCCGGTCCCTGCTCAAATGTCAGCGAGGACTTCGCTGTTCACTCTACTTAAAACTGCAACCCCCTCCCACCCATTGCACCCCAATCCCTCACCCCTTTCCCTGATGTATTTTTCTCCATGGCACTACCATCATCTAACGTACTCTATGTTCGACTTTTCTGCTGGTTTACTGTCTGTCACCCTAGAAGGTGAGCACAGGAGGTCAGCAATGTATGTCTCTTTTGTTCATTACTGTATCTCCAGGGCCTAGAACAACACCCACCATGTGGTATAAGTAAGTGCTCGGTAGACATTTGTGGCAGGTGGATGAGTGAGACTCTGCCTTCGGGGTGGACACTCATCAACACTAGACATCGTGTTGTGTGTGGTGCACTGCGGTAACCGCTGTACGTATCGGCCTCTGATCACCTCTCTCCATCTCCCCTGCCCCTGCTGGGGTCCAGGCAAAGAACCCCTTCTCCCTAGAATCTGTTCTGGCTCCACTGCAGCTCCCATCTGGCCCTTTCTCCATTGCCCCTTTGGAGCCCATGCCACTCCCCTGCTTAAAATCCCCACCTCACCCCCGGCCCCGGAGACTCCACGACTCCGCCCTGTACCTGCAGCCCCAGGGTTTTCCACAGTGTTGGTCACCACTGCCTGGTGGACTGAAATCAACCAGCATTTTTTTCCAGTAGCATAGAGCTGATCGGGGCCTGTGCTCAGAACGCAGGCATAGGGTAGACTAAGATATAGATGGAGTGTGATTTCTTAAAACTTTTCTTTTGGCATTATACGCATTGAATCACGGTTTAAGTGTATTTCTGACCGTGGGTCCCGAAAGTTTGTTAGACCCTGCACGGCGCAGTCCTGCCTCTCCCAGATCCCAGGTACAGACTGGACAGACGATGCTGATATCAGCTCTTCCCTGGGACCCATGCCAAGTGGTTTTACCTCCGTCAGCTCTCAGACTCCTCACCACCCAGTGGACAGATGGTAAGACCGAGGCTCAGACTGGAGAGAGCTCATGCCTGAGGTTCCTGGGCTGGGAAAGAGAGAAGCAGCGCCTGAGCCCCAGCCAAACTCCCTCCTGCGCCAACCCATTCGCCCACTTGCTCCGCACCTGCACAGAGCACTCAGGAGTGCCAGCCTGTCCTCAGAGCCCCCAGCTGCAAGCTGCCCCATGAATCCTCCGACACTGCAGCCATCAGGATCATTTGCACTCCCATGTGGCAGGCTGGAAAACTGAGGCTAGAAAACATTTCCAAGAACCCACCATTCTGTCGCCCTTCTTCCGATGCCCTCTTTGAGAGGCAGGAGAGAGAAACGGCTAAAGATGTGTCTTTGACCACCCTAGTTCAAATCCCAGGCATCCAAGCTTTGTTGCTGTATGATCCCAGGCAAGCTCTCTCAACCTCGGTTTCCTTTTCTGCAACAGGATTAATAATAGCATCTACCCCAAAGGCTATGCTTAAGATTTAAATATGTTGGATCACATGCAAAATTATTAGGTCAGTGGCCACACCCCTTGGTTGGAAATCTTACCAGCAACACTGTGTAATCGGACTATGATTATTTGCCCCCCAGCTTGGTCACAGAGACGGGGAGGCCCTTTCCTGAGTTCATACAGCTAGAACATGGGAGGGTCAGAATCTGGATGCATCTCCAAGTCACAGCAGTCCTTTGGGAGGGTAGTTCCGACAGCAACAGTAGCACCATTTTCCAAGTTAAGGAATGTAAGGCTCAGAGAGGCTAAGGACATGCCCAAGTCACACAGCATGTAAATGGAAGAGCCAGGTTTTGAACCCAGGCTTGTATGTGTCCAGAGGCAGGCTGACTTTTTTGTCCCACGAGCCCCTCCATAAAGCTCCAAGGAGCAGGAGCAAAGTGCAAGTTGGTGGTAGCCCTTGTCCCAACTCAGTCTGACTGTGTTGTATCCCTTGGCTCCAGCCCCTGCCTGCCTTGGGCGGCTACTCCCCTGAAGGCTCTAGGATGAGGGTATTGGGGTGGCACGGGTGGTGGCGGAGGGTGCAGCAGCTCCCTCCACCGGCCTCTGATTGGGGCCCTGCATTCCCCCAGGATTTGGTGCTTGGAAAGCTGACGCTGAGTTGCTATGGCAATGGGTTTGGGGCGGTTGCCATAGTAGCAGAACTAGCCTGGGTTTAAAAATATCTAGGAGGAGGTTTGTGTTTGTGTGTGAGTGTGAGTGCATGACCGACCGTGCTGTTGTGTGTCCACACTCGAGGGCTGGGGTGGGGAGGTGGAGCTGGGGGTCGGGGCTCTGTAGCCCACAGGACTCCATCCTTGTGTGTTGGGCATGTTGCTGAGTGACCTGTGATGTCTCATGTATTGTGTGCATTAGACTCTGCAGGCCATGCATCTAAATGTGTGTGATTACCCAATTTGTATGGAAGACACAGTTGAGCCTGTTTGTCAGTCTATATATCACATATCAGTAATATATGTGCCTCATGTGACATGGGTCGTGCTTGTTTCGTGGCTGTGATCACGTATGTGTAACTTCTCAGCGTGTGTATGGCCAAGTGCGGAGTTGTTTGGCTCTGAATATGTGCACCTGGGAAACGCTCGGATGTTAGACGTGCCTGCGTCTATTTGTGGGTGAGAGCCTCCGTGTGCCTTTGGGTCTGCATAACTGAATGTGCATTATGCATTATTGATGAGTGTGTGTGAGTGTGTGTGCCTATCCCCCGTGAGTTGTCTTCATATATCAGAGTGTTCCTGTGTGCCCCTGTGTGTCTGCAAGAGGGCCTGTGTGACTGGGGCAGTGGGGCTTCACTCCCAACTTCATAGAGGTTGGGATATGTGCTTGTGTGGTGTGAGAATATGTGACTCAAAGGGTCTAAGGTGTGGATCTCAGCCTGACCCCAGTATCTCCCTGCATCCTTCTTCCCTCTTCTCCATCTCCATGGCAACCAGCTCCTCAGCTCCCTCCAGGAAGATGGAGGGGGAGGATCCAGACTGCAGTGGACCACAACCCCCTACCATCCCCCTGGGCTCTGGGGACAATGGGGGGAGGGGACAGATGGGCAGCCACCCCATCCACCCCAGGCCATCTGCTACCCTACCCTTCCTGGGGACCTGAGATCGTGGCAAGGGAGGGGCAGCAGTGGGATGGAGCAGAGGGAGGGGCCCCCCAGCTGCCACTGTCACCTCCATCCAGGCCTCATCTAAGCCTAATCTTGTCTCTCGCTGACCTTGGAAGGAAAGAATCCTTGGAGACCAGGAATCCAAGAAGAAGAAAATCCATGTATTGGAGAATATTGAATATTAGTAATGATCAATTCCAAGGAAAGACCCCAGACTTCCAATGACTGTATTAAGCTTGTCCTGCATTCAAATCCCAGTTTTCTGCCCACCTGTGTGCCCTTGGACAAGCCCCTCTCCACGCTTCATGGACCTCCACTTTGTCATCGGAAAATGTGTTCTTCTTAATGACCTGGATAGTGGTACTTTACAAGGTCCAAGGCTGCTTTGTTCTCTGTTGTATCCTAGCGTCTGGGACAGTGCCTGGCACGTAGTATGTGCTGATGGAATTGAGCACCAGTTGGGTGCTAGGCTCAGAGCTACATGCTTTCACTCAGGTGTTCATTGAATTAATCCCTTGAGACTTTGCAGTAACCCAGTGTTAATTCTTCAAGGAATGGATGAAAGACTTGAGGAGGGACTTCCCAGCTGTCAGCCAGGAGACGAGTGACGAGGAGGATTTCTTATCTTGACCAAGTGATGTCAAGTCATTGACACAAAGTTTCCTCATCTGTAAAGTGGGGATAATAAGAGTACCTCACAGAGCTGGTTGCTCCAGGGATTAAATGTGCTAACGTTTGTGAAGCGCTTTCTTAGAACCGTATCCGGAACATAGTAAGTGCTCAATAAACGTTCTTTACAGGTGAAGGGTGGGAAACGTGTGCTTGAAAGCCCAGGGTCCTTACTGTAGCCTGGGGGAGCTGGGTTCCACTGGCAGCTGTAGGAGGGGGCGTGGTCAACCTGTAGGGGAGTGGTCTAGCTTCAAGGGAAAACCAATGGGGCATTGAGGGGCGTGGGCCTAACCGACATGGGCGTGGCCTCGCGCAGGTGGGCGGGGCCAGGCCGCTGTGGGAGCCTCCGGGAAGAAGATGCTCGGGCCAGCAGCCACAGCCAGCCCCGCCGCCGCTGCCTCTCGTGCCCGCTGCCCCTCGCGTCCCTACTAGCGCCCGCCTCCGCCTCCGCCTCCCACCTCCGGCCCCCCGCCCCGAGCAGGGTCTGGGGGGCTCGGCCCTCTGCCCGGGGTAGCAAACAAGGGGGTCCTGTCCCTCCAGTGGCGTGGCCAGTCCCGGAGCTCCCTAATCTTGAGAGAGACCCCACCCCTCAGTTTTCTCCAGATCCCATCGGGGAGACCCTCCCTGGCCCTCCCATACTGCTCACATCCGCTCTCTTACCTCTGTCACCCCCCCAGAACCAGCTCTCTCCCTCCTTCCCTCTCCGGGGTTTCCCCCTCCCCCCCCCCCCGCCCCCCCCACCATGAGGATGATGGCCGCCGGCGCGGTGCACGGCCTCTTCACGGCCTCCGCGGCCCCGCAGCCGCCGCCGCCCCCGCCGCCGCCGCCGCAGCCCCAGCCTCCCCAGCAGCCGTCGCCACCGCCACAGCAGCCGCCGCCGCCGCCGCCGCAGCCGCCGCAGCAGCAGCAGCCGCCGCCCCAGGCCCCCCCCATGGAGCCCGAGGCCCCGGATTCTCGCAAGAGGCCCCTCGAAACGCCCCCCGAGGTGGTCTGCACCAAGCGCAGCAACACGGGAGGTGAGAAAGGGCTGCGCTCGGGTTGGAGGAGCGGCAGAGGCCTCGCCTTTCTCCATCCTCCTGTCTCCCCAGTTGGCAGGTGCACGGGCTCTGGGGAGGGCAAGGGCTCCCCTCCCTAGACCCGGAACAGAGAGGGGAGTTTGGCAGGGTCCGGACCCCCTCCCCTTCTGGCCAAGGCCCGGGGCTGGGAGCTTTGTCTGCGACGAGAGGGCTTGAGGGGGAGGGGGTGGTAAGTGTCCTTGGGGGGGCGCAAAGGCTGGGGGGCGTGGGTCTCTCTGAGCCGGTGTCTGTGTCCTTGAGGGGTGTGTGATGTGACCCTTTCAGGGCAAGGGTGTTCCCCACTGGCGTGTCCTGGCGGGGGGAGGGGAAGGAGTAGAGAAGGCCTGTGGACCCGGAGCTTCCCAGCCTCCCTCCCTGGGGATGTCCTGAGGAAGGGTTGTCCCGGAGGGAGGCATGTGTGGGCCGTGGGCGGAATTGTGCGTGGGACAAGCTGGGTGGGTGTGTTGGGTGAGACGGAGGAAAGGGTAGGTGTGTAAAGCTAGGTGGGAGAACTGTGTGGTTGGGACAGGTGTGTGTGTGTGTTTGAGTGTGCTTGTGGGCTCTGTGAGGCCTGGATGTGTGACATTAGGGATCATGGGTGTGACAGGAAAAGAGTATGTGTGTGTGTGTGTGTGTGTGTGTTTGTAAAGAGACCGGCGAGATGAGAGGGCTGGGACCCATGTTTGAGACCCTTGAAGGGGTGGGTATGTGTAACAAGGGAGAGTGTGTGCGTGTTACCCCAAAAGGGGCTGTGGCGAGTGTGATACACGAGTGAGAGGATGTGTGTGACATGCAAGGGGGTGTGTGGGGGACGCCAAATGGGCTGACTCTGGGTGTGAGCCATGAGAGGCTGTGTGGATCAGGGGCAGGCAGTTCAGTGTGTGTGACACAGGCGTGTCTGGGGTGGGGTGGGACCAGGGGAAGCTAGTGAGGGTATATGACAAGAAAATGGTGTGGGTGTGACTCCAGAGAGGCTGTGGCTGAGTGTGACACATGGAGGTGTGCAACAGTGACATCAGAGGGGGTGTGTGCGACAAGGGGAGGTGGGTGTATGACGAGAGAGAGGTTGGGGCTCTGTGGGTGAAACGCACGAGGGTGTGTGACAGGGAACATGTGCAGATGACACCCAAGGGGCATGGAAAGGGAAAGGGGTGTGTGTATGACACCCAAGTATGTGTATTTGTAAGAAGGGGAGAGATGTGTATGTGAAATGGTTTGAGGGTGTGACACCAGTGAAATGGGGATGACGGTGTATGTCGAGGGAGTGTGTGTGTGTGTGTGTGTGTGTGTGTGTGTGTGTGTGCTGGCTGAATGTTTGACCCCACTGAAGGTGTGTGTGTGTGTGTGTGTGTGTGTGTGTGTGAGAGAGAGAGAGAGATAAGGGGGGCCCTCACTGTGTGTGTGACCTGGGGATGGCTGTGTCCTGGAGAATAAAAGACAAGCTGGGAATGCTGGGCGTTTGTCTCAGGGAGCAGGTAGGGATTGCCGGGGCCCTCAGAGCCCAGCCCAACAGCGCCCTGGAAGGAAGGAGACCCCAGAGCAGACAAGCCCCTCCCGGCGGTCACCTTGGCCAAAATCTCTGCTTCCTCTGGCCTTTTCCTCCGGATGGGAGCGGGATGGCCTCAGGCAGAATGCACCCTTCCCACGCCGGGTGGGGACCTCCCACACCCTCCCCGCAGATGAGCGCAGTCGAGGCTCTTCCTCCCATCCCAGGGCTCCCCTCATCCCTGTCCAGGTGGGGCAGGAATTGGGGACCCCCTGGCTGTCTGTGAGGGTGTCCAGCAGAAATGGGAGGAAAAGGAAGTTGGGGGAGGGGTTGGGAGTGAGTTTCCTGTCCTTCTTCCTGCTCCCCCACCCCCAGCACACACATGAATGTGGCCCCGCTGACTTCCTTCCCTCCTTCCTGTCCCACTGCCATTGCCAGTCCTCGAGAGGCTCAGGGACCCAGGTGGTCCCTGAGCCCAGCCTGGCAGTCCAGCCCCACCCCCACGGGTGGGGAGGGCAGGCGCATCCATTCCTCTCTTAAAGGGGCTGAGATGCTCAAAATCAGATCACTCAGAACAGTACAACCTATCGATAGTGATGCTGCCAACGACTGTCAGGTCCAAGTACGTGGCACCCACTCTGAGTCAGACTCTGAGATATGGGTTAATTTCCCAATAAATTCCTCCAGGGAGATGATCTGAGCTGCTTTTTCAGATGAATAAAACGGAGGCTCGGGGAAAATGAAGCCGCTTGTCCAAAGTCACACAGCTCGTCACTGGTGCAGCTGGGATCTAGTCAGCCCTGGGTGCCGGGTTCCAGAGCTCTTGTGCCGAACTCTCCGCAGCCAGGAAACTAGGAGGAGCCCTTAGGGGCCCGCTCCTCCAGCCTCTGCCACCGCGCCTCCCCTCCCATTGACCCATGGGTAAACTGAGGCCCAGAAACGCAAAGGGACAACCCTCCCTTTACAGAAACACTCAGGGGCAGGGCTGGGCAAGGGTCCGAGACTTTCATCTCCAACCTGAGGGCTCCTCCTGGTAACACTCATTAGCTGTAGGACGCTGGGTCAGCTCCACCCCTTTTCTGTGCCTCGGTGTGACCATCTGCCACATTGGGACATGACAATAACCACAACGATAATAATAACAAAAGCAACCAATATAATTGCTTAATGCCTTACGTGCAGTATTTCATTTAATTCTTCCAACTTTCTATGATGCGATAATAATAATAAATTACAATACTGGCTAACATTGATGGTCTACGGTGTGCCAAGAATAATATTCTGGAACACACTTCGTACGGACCAATCATTGAATCCCCACGATTCTGTTATGTCATCCGTCTTACAGATGACACACTGAGGCACAGAGAGGTTAAGCAACTTGCCCAAAGTCAGTCAGCTAATGAGAGGCAGAGCCGTGATGTGAACTCGGGAGGCCAGCTCCGCTGTGTGGGTGGTCACTGTAGTGAACCCCGTTTTCAGGGGAGGAAACAGGGTCAGAGGGATGAGGCACTCCTCCGGGGTGTCACAGCCTGCCACTCCTGCCTCATTCTTGGTGGCTGTTAAAACTGGCTCTGGGTACTGTGACCGACAGGCAGCGCCGCTGGGAGGGACATGAGGCACTCAGGACAGGAGCCATGGGGTGAGGAGTTGGGTGGAAACTCCAGTTAGGAAAAGCAAATGACCCAATCTGATGGGACAACGACAGAGAGTGGCCCCCTTGAGTACAGATGATAACAGTCTCACTAGAATGGCCCCCGTACTTCTGATTGTATTACCACCTCTGTCACCCCCATATCAGAAAAGAAACACACACACCTCATACCCCAAACGTAGTACACCAGCCAGGTCTTGCTTCCAACACCCCACAGTCTTCAACACAAATACAGCGACACCCGGGGAAGAGCCCTAGAGTGAGACCTTGCAGGGTCCAGCTCATCACTGTCGCATGCTCGGTGTGGGACCGTCCGGCAAGTTATTTCACTGCCCTAAAGCCTCAGTCTCCTCATCTGAAAAATGGGGACTGGAAGGTCTCCCGCTCACTGCCTCTCTGGGCTGTCGTGTGGGTTAAACGAGATTGCATGGGTGAAGTCCATAGGACGAGGCCTGACAGATGATGATAAGCACTCAATGAACAATCCCTGTCATTTATTATTATTATTATCATCATCATCATTATTATCGCCATTGAGAATGTCTTAGTGCTGTTTCGCCACTCCAGGGTGAATAGCCCCAAGGAAGTCATACCCCACCCACCTTTCTCTCACTCAGAGACAATGTGTCACAACACAAAGACAGAGTCACACCTTCCGGCATGTCACCCCCTCGGGGGCACGCGCTGGTAGTATTACAGCGCTCACACTCACGGGCAACACCGTCATTCATAGAAAGACATCACACGCCCTCCGGGGCGCCAACCCACACCTCACCCCATCTCTTGTCTTTCTCCAGCGGTGCCCTCACGCGCCCCTCACACGCCCCTTCGACGACTCAGCACCACCCCCATGCTCCTCATGCCTCTTCCGCCCCTGTCCCCCAGACCAGAGCGGGTACCATCAGTGCAACACCCCAACTTTGACCCCCCGGGCATTACTGTCACTGAAAACAACACCTCTACAACATACACCCCTTTTGTCCTACCTTGGTCATTCATGAATTCCCTTCCAGATCAAAGGCACTTTTCAGGGTCAACTCTGACAGTAAAGAGCGCCACTTTGGGGAAGGTAAATATTATTTAGAGAGGAGGTAGGGGAGTCTTGGTTGCTTTTTGGAAGCTTTCAGGAACACTCCTGGGGAGGGTGGGCATCCAGGGGGCGGGGGAACAAAGACTAGCAGAGGAGAGACTGCCGCTTCCCAAGGTGGAAGTGGTTGCCAACTGCAGCCACCGGGATGCAGACTGATCAGGACAGGAAGTTGGCATCTTTGATTCTTCAGTCCCTGTCGTGAGTAGAGGGGGCTGCCTGGACCCCAAGGAAAGAGCTGAAAGAGGAGGGCTTGGGTGGGCGGAAAGTTCTGGCATCTCGATCCTGCTTCAGGAGAAGGAAAAACCTTGCCCAGCCAGAGCCTTGATTGTTCAGACAGGGTGGGATGGGCGACCCTTGGGGGCTCCAGGTTCAGCCTAGGTCGCGTGTCTCTCCCTGCTGCAAGGCAGGCTGGGAAATAGAAGCCTGGCTTCGTCCCCGGGGGAAGTGGGACTCACAGTAGAAAGTGTCCCCAAATAGGAAGGCCATGCAAATTCTGAAGAGAACCAGGCTGATGGCCACAGTGGGGACGGCTGGGACCTAGAGTTCGGAGCCAGAACAGGTGGGAGGTCTCAGCTGGCTCCCCTCCACAGGAGGCCAGCCTGAGGACGGGGCTGCAGATTTCCACGAGTCTGATACAGCGACCCCCCAGCACCCACAAAGCGGTGTATGGGGGGGTCCACAGACAAACTTTTTTTTTGACCACTGTATGTTTATATGAATGTGCTTTGTGGGGGGAAACAATAGAACCAGCCCCTCAAACTCGGATTATTAGTAATGACTGTTTAATGTCCTCTTTAAATCAGTGCATTCAAATGTGACAAGTGAGTGGATTTGAAGTAAAGGGACCACCTATCTTGTTCCCGGATGTATCTGCCACACCGAGACCGAGGCCTGGCCCACGGTGGGGGCCCAGGAAGGTTTTGGAGGAGGAAGGGAAGGAAGAGGGAGAGAAGAAGGAAGGGAACCATAGTACAGAGGGCGGAAGAAGGGCAGAATTCAAGAAGGCAGCGTGAGGAAGAAGTGACAGAGACGCTGAGGCCGGAGACTGGGGGAGCAGGGTCTCACTTCTACCCCTGAGAGGACGTTCCTCCTCCAAGAAGCAGGGAAAAGGGTGGGGGGCAGCCCCTCCCAGTGGGCAAGGGGATGGAGGAAGTGGGGTCTCCCCTCCTTTTTGTGTTTCCCAGCAAAACCACAAACCTTAAGGCTCATGTCCCCATTTATAGAGCATAGACTGTGTGCCAGCCCTGTGCTCACCAAACCAGGAATGACGACGGTGATGGTGGTGATGGTGATGATGGTATCTAACATCTCTACGTGCCCTAGGTGCCCGAGTCCTTCCTGAGTACTTTACAGTTTAGCATTCAATTAACGACCACACCCCGACGAGAGAGCATGATCATATCCCCACTTTACAGATGAGAACACTGAGGCCCAAACTTGTGGTGCCACGTGCCCAGGGCCACGCGGGCTGTCAGTGAGAAAATTCGCCCTCCGTCTAGGGCCGTTTGTGCCATTTCCTAGGGGACTTCTGGCAAAACCTGGGAAGTGTGGGAAAGGGCAGAGGAAACGGGGTGGGGATGTGCCTAGTTTTCTTCAGAGCAGATGAATTTCTTCCGCCCTCGCTGGAGAGATGGGGAACAGAGTCAAGGAGAGATGGGGACAGAGCCCTAGAGAGAGGGGCTGCGTCTGCCCTTTACGGAACCCTGTTTCTGAGCCTCCCAGAGTTAGAGAACCAGCCCCCATGTCTGTGATGGGTTTAGGAGCAGGGCAGGCAGGGGGCCATCCCTGGGAGCCCAGGGAAGAAAGTGAATGGGGGCAGCGTCAGGGTGATTGATGGGAAGGCACCCTGGTGGGTGGGGCTAATTACCTAGCCGGCTTAATGGTCTGATTAGGCAAGTTTAAGAGGATTGCCTTGGGCTCAGGGAAACCCCTTAGTTCTGGGCCCCCTCCCCATGCAGGCACAGCCATATCCAACCTGCGCCCCCAGACCCCCATCATAATGCATCAGGGAACCCAGAACCTCCCCTCTCAAGGGACCAGGTGGAGATGGGCAGGACTCCCAGCCCCTGCCCTGCCCTGCCCGCACTTTTACTGGTACCGTTTCTCTCCTGCCTGCTCTGTATGTCAGCGCTTCAGGGGAGAGCATTGAAAATAGGTTTCCTCTGCTTAAAAGAAACCGTTGAAAACCACTGGGGGTGGTTGAAGACCTTAAGCTTTGGAAACAGAATGACCTGGCCCCCACCCCCATTTTTTCCCCAGTGTTTATTGCATGCCTACTACTGCTGGGCGCTGGGACACAAAGCCGGAGATCTAGTGACACGACCCACAATGGGCTTCTGTGACACGTGGCTCCCAATGCCCGAAACGGGGAAATCCACGCCCTCCTCAGAGCTCCAGGAGAGCTTCCAAGAATAAGAGGCATTTGAGTGGGGATCTGAAGGACAAGATGAATCCACTGGCGGTTGGGGGGGGGGGGGGCAGTTCCAGGCAAAGAGAATGTGCAAAGGCCCTGAGATGGGACCGGGGAAGAAACGCTGGAGGAACAAAAAGAAAAGTATGTTTAGTGCCCGTAGAGAAAGATGGCAACCTGAAGCTGGAAAGGTGGGCGGGGCCAAATCGCCAAGGGACTTACATGGAGAAGGCTCCAGAATGTGTACCCTGGAAGGACCTAGGGGCCACAGTTTGGTGAGAAGGTAGGAGGGCTGGGCACTTGCCTGGAGCCTGCTTTAACAAAGTACTTTACACGTGACCAAGAAAACTGGCCCACAGCAAAGAATGGCCGAAGCCCCACAAACACCCTTGGCCCCACCTGGCCACCTCAGGTCTTAGACCGACTGTCCTTGAACACCTTGGTCTCTGGCCACCAGCCGGGGAGGGTGTTAAGTAGAGGAGGGCCAAGACTGAAGCACGATTGCGTTTGAATCTCAACCCAGCAACTAACTGTCTTGCTGACCTTGGCCTGGTGCCTTTCCTTCTCTGAGTCCTTCTGTGCCTCAGTTTCCTCTTTTGTGAAAATGGAGCTCGTTCTACCCCCCTCACTGGTAGGCTGTGAGGAATGGAAGAGATCAGGCTTGCCAAGCAAGCAGCACAGCGTCAGGCCCATAGTGAGTGCTGAGAGCATCCCCGGAACCCAGCCCTCCTCCGACTCTCGCCTCTGGCTGCTTCCCCACTCAGACCTCCTGCCCAGACCATTGCAGTCAGCTCTTCACTGGGCTCCCAGCTCTTCCACCCCTGCGCTTCTCACCGTCTGCTCCGCTCCTGAGTGCCAGAGGGGTCTTTTATTTAAAAGATTTTATTGATATTTTATTTTTTTCATTAGTTAATTATTTATTTATAGAGAAGGGAAGGGAGGAAGAAAACCATCCATCGATTCCCAACCCCAAACGAAGACCTGGCCCCGCAAGCCAGGCATGAGCCCTGACTGGGATTCGAACTGGTGGCCTTTTGGTTGGAAAGGCCAAGACTCAACCCATTGAGACACACCAGCCAGGGCATCAGAGAGATCTTCTTGAAACCTAAGTCAGATCACATACCTCCTCTGCTCCGATCCCTGTGTGGCTTCCATCTTCCCTGGAGTAGAAACCAACGACCTCACTGTGGGCCACCAGCCTGAACACCCACCGCCGCCACCACCCCTCTGAGCCCTCATCTCCTCCCACGCTCCTCTCTCACGTCTACCAGCCACATGGCCGCCTCCTTCTCCCCGGAACAACCCAGGCGTAACCCCACCCCCGGGCCTTTGTACTTGCTCTTCTTCCGCATAGCCACGTGGTTCTGCCCCCGCCCCCCGCCACAGCCAGGAGACAGTATATCATAATGGTTCAGAGCACGGACTCTGGAGCCTGGTTGGCTTCAAGGCTCAGCCCTGCCGCTTACTAGCTGTGTGAACTGGAGCAATTTCTTCATCTTTGCTTCCCATCCGTAGAATGGGTTTTCTTCAGTACCTCCCTCATTGCATCAGCGTGAAGCTAAAAGAACTGATTTTTGTAAGTACTTGGGAGAGAGGCCGGCCCATATCAGGTGCTGTAGAGTGCTTGGTAAACAAAGCAAGCCACGTTCTCCGGGAGGGCTTCCCTGGCCACCGACCCCACAGTGCAGCCCCTGCCCTCCTCATCATCCTTCCTCCCTCTTTTTGTTTTCCTGGTACTTAACCCCTGTCTGACACAAACCATACTGTCTGTCCCCCTCTCTAGGAGAATGTAACTGTGACTGAGGCACGAAAACTCCTTCGGCCTTATTTTACACGCAGAATCAAGGAGCTTTGTCTGTTTCCCTCATGGCTGTTTCCGGTGCTTAGTAGCTTTGTGGAACGAATGAATGAACGAACGAACGAACGATCGTTATTATTTTCCCTACTGCTGTCCTCATGGCCATTGCTCCTGTATGTTACTGTGGTCCCAGTGGGCATCTTGGGGTTTCCTAGGGCACCCCATGCTGGTGCCTGTAGAAGGGAAGGGGTACCCTCTAAAGGTGAAGACCCCTCCGCCACCTGACTCTCCTCCCACCATGTGCCCCTGCAGAGGAAGGTGAATACTTCCTGAAGGTGCTGATCCCTAGCTACGCAGCGGGCTCCATCATTGGCAAGGGCGGCCAGACCATCGTGCAGCTACAGAAGGAGACAGGAGCCACCATCAAGCTCTCCAAGTCCAAAGACTTCTATCCGGGTAAGCCCCTGCACGGGACTCTGCCCTAGGCCTCCTGTCCCTCCCACCTGGGCCCTGGTATGGGGGCGGGGCTGCCCCAGGGGCAGTGAGAGTGATGGGGCATCTCTCCTCCCCCTAAGGCCGGGAACAGAGCTGCCCTCAGCCCCTGGGGCCAGGCCGGAGCAGATGGGGGTGGGGGCAGGGCAAGACAATAGACCTGCTGCATATTCATGAGCTCATTTGCATGATGTGCCGGCAGATGTGCCCCTTCCCACACACCTGCCCCTTTGGGTCAGTTGGAGGAGCTTGCTGGGGAGGCAGGGAGGCAGGTGTTAGGGTGTTCCTTGGAGCTTGGGGGGCCAGCCATCCATGTCACACACACACACCCACACTTTCCCTTTGGATTTCTCTGTCACCCAATGTGAGTCTCACTGGTTTTCTGTCTGTGTCATCCTTTATGTGTCTCTACCTCATTCTGTCTCTGGCTCTCCCACTTTGTGTTCCCTTAGCCTCCATCCCTATCGGCCCCTCTCTGCCTCCTGCTCTTCTCTCGGCCTCCTTCTCTGCTGTAGCTTCCCTCTCTCGGGCTCTGCCAGGACATCCCGCACGTCTTGTTCTCTGTCTCATCCGGTCTGTCCCCCGTCTCTGCTTTCCCCTCTCCCTCTACTCCCTCTCTGTCTTCCCATCTTTTCCATTCCATCCGCCTCTCATATTCTCTCATTCTTCCTTCTCTTGCTCTCCTGACTCTCTTTCTGTTCAGACACCCATCCCACCACTGTCCAGTAGCCCCTTCCGTGGGTCATTCCCTGCTGGTTGCCCCTCCTTTCTTTCTGCCTCTGCTTGCCCGTCTCTCCCCTTATGTTTCTCTCCTTCTCCTGAACCTCAGCTCCCTCGTGTGTTGTTGTGTCTCAATTTTTCTTCTCTCCCTAAACTCGGACTTTTTCCTGCCTCTCCTCCATCTCTATCTCCCTCCCCACCCCCACCATGCGTTTTTCAAGGCCCCTCCACTCTCTCTGAGCCTGCTCAGTATCTCTCACCCCTCCACGTCCCCCCTCCTAAAACCAATGCCCGAGCTTTGGCATTTAGGAAGCCAGGGAAGGCCCCTCGAATTATTGCATCTTTGGCCCAGTGCTGGTTCTCATTCATCCTTAATCCCCTTGGATTTTTTTAGGTCAAACACCAGAGCTGGAGCTTAGGGTCAGGACACATTTCATATCCACCCCC
>VMDR010005058.1:0-27734 GCA_007922815.1 Macrotus californicus | reverse complement strand
CAGTGCTGGTTCTCATTCATCCTTAATCCCCTTGGATTTTTTTAGGTCAAACACCAGAGCTGGAGCTTAGGGTCAGGACACATTTCATATCCACCCCCGCCCCCCCATCACTCTCTCTTTCTCTCTCTCCCCTCTCTCTCTTTCTCCACCCTCCACCCCACCCACCTCCCATCTCAGTAAGCAGCTTTGGCAAGAGGTTTAGAGAACAGACCAGGGAACCAAGCAAACCCCCCTTTTCTCTTCTACTCTGGCCCAGTTTCCCCCACACCCTTCCAGCCCATAGGATATGGATAAGACCTCTGCTTGGGACATTCATCCGAGGACACTTGGATCACATTCAGTGACAGGAGGCACATCATCCCCTCCCAGCACCCCACAGACCAGGCAGCTGGGAACCCCGGAGGATAGGACAGTCATCGACTCTCCTGGGACACACACAATTCAAACAAACAACATAAGCCAGCATCTTCTCCCTAGCCCTCAGATGTGTGACCAGCCTCCCTCCCCGCTCCAAATCACATGGCGTATGCCGACTCCCAGCTCAGAGACACAGGACGCAGCCCACTCTGCCCCAGTCCTGTCCCCAGGACTTCCCAGGACCCACAGGAGCACGAGAAATAAGATGCTACCGCTCGAAACAGATAACATATTTCCCTCTACTTCTGGCTGACACACTTTCATTTATTCACTGAACACACATTCTCTCAGCAGCTCCTCTCTGCCACCCTGTGCTGGACAGAGATGGGAACACAGCAGTGACCGAGATGGCCCAGCTATGCCGTCTCTCAAACCTCACACCCCAGGAGGGAAGACAGGCCCAACACAAGTGACGGTCCAGAGTGGTCACAGCAAGATGGGGAAGCCCAGGGGATGGTGGGAGCCCAGATGGGGCACTCAACTCAACCTGGGGAGGTCAGGAAGGGCTTCCTGGAGGAGGAGCCCAGAACAATAAGGAAAAGTGAGGCAGGTAAAGAGCAGTGAGGGGTGTCCCAGGAAGATGAAATACCATGTTCAAGGCTTGGGGGGAGGGCAATTAATTCAGTGTCGCTGAAGCAGAGGACAAGCGAGAGATGGAAAGAGTCCTCTGGACCAGGTAGGGTCACACACAAACACACAGAGCACACACTGCACCTGTGTGTCAACTACAAAACCTACCTGGCCCCTCAAGGGAGGGGCGGAACACAAAGAGGGTCCCCTCCTTGTTACGGGAAACCCCCAAGCCCCAGATTCAATTCTTACAGGTTTCTGAGACTCAGAAAGAGGCAGGTCCCTGACCAAGGCCACACAGACTCCTGTGTAGTCACCCAGAAACCCTTGTGGTTCTAAACTCCTTCCGAATGTGAGCATCACCTGAAGCCCTGGACCCTACCCCTGGGAGGAAGACACAGACACACACATGCTTTTCTAAAAAAAAATTTTTTATTGGTTTATAATATGTTTGTCCCAAAGTGCAAAATCCTAAGTGACTCTTTGTAAATTCATACCTGTTCCTTTTTACTATTGAAAACGCAGAAGCAAAACTGCAGTCACGTTATGCCTCCCTCTCCATCCCACACACGCACTTCACACTTCCCAGATATAGGGCAGGGTGGTTCCGTGGTTAAAAGCTCAGGCTCTGAAGCCAGACACCTGGGTTCAAAACCTTTTGATCTTTACTCCTGGCTCAGTGAACTTGAACAAGCTTTGAAGCCTCTCTGGGCCTCAATGTCCTTAGTAGTAAGTCAGGAATAATAATATCGCCTGCCTTATATATTAAAGTAAGCAAGTATATATAAAGCACTTAGAATGGTGCCTGGTGCTTGGTGTTATGTAAGCACCAGCTGTTAGTCTTGGACATTCTTTCAGAGTTTAGCTGAGCCCTACAAAACCCCTCTGGACCCGGGTTAAGAACTACAAGGTGGGAGGTCACAGACTCTCTGAGCTGGAAGGAAACATCACAGTGATGGAGAGCCTGACCGCTTCATCCAGGCTCTCCCTGGGGCCACCCCGAACCGCCCCCCAGTTCCCACCCTGACCCACGCCCTTTCCTATTTACACCCAGACCGAGGCAGCCTGAGAGCTGACTCACCCTTGGCTCAGACCAAGCCATTGTTCTGGGGTGGAGGGGAGCAAGAGTTAGGAACAGTGGCCCAAAGGAGAAGGAGGATGTCAACTACACGAGTGACCCAAGACAGTGACACCCACACACTGTCATGCCAGGCTGAGAGATGGCTAGTGAGGAGTCAGAGTAGTAGCAACCAGCACGCTGCTTTAGCATGCCCAGAGGACACTGCACACTCACCCCAGGTGTCCCAGACACGCAGGGACGCAGAGCCTGGCACACACTCAAGTCCTTTTATGGAACCAGGGAGCCGACTGGTCCTACAGAGTCCCACCCAGGGAGACACACTCACACACACACACATGCCCCACACACCAAATGCGGCCGGCTCACCCAGGCACTCGCATTCTCGGGCCAGCCAGTCAGAGTGGAGTCTTCTTTGTTTGGCTGTGCCACATACACTTGACACACACACCCAGATGTCAGTCCTCCAAACAACGTTACGTCCTGACACCTGGATGCGAGAAAGAGGCGCCTGTTGGTCTCTTGTGTTCACGCACCTCAGTCATAGTCTTGTGTATATCCTGTACACACACCCACATACATGCATATCACACACCCATAATCAAAACAGTCTTTTGAACACCTAGGGTGTTCAAAAGCTGTCTCTTTCCCTTACACACCTGTACACACAGACACAAACACACACACCGTCATGCAGTTTCAAAGTGACACACATTCATTGTACAGCCTCGGTGTCGCTTCAAGAGATGCTTTGTTTCCTTCTCTCACACTCTCATGGTAATACTTAACCTTGAACCTCACAGCGACACTCACAGCCTTTCTCACCTACAAGAGTACACACAAACCTCTTTCCCGGAATCACTGTGCCATGCAGCCTGTTTCTACCTCCTCTCTCCTGCTCTTTCTCTTATACGCGCGTACACAGATATAGACCATTTAACCAGTCCTGCCCAAGTATACACACGCCACGTGCACACACACACCACCCACCCAGACAGACTCACGGATAGACCCACACTGCTCACAGTGCCACCCAGAGTGTCCCACACACTTATCCCGACACCACCCAGAGTTAGCTTCTCTTCTCCCCGCTGTCCCCCCGCCCCCAACAGACTCAGACACACACAATAATGATGCCTAGGTCAGAACCGCAGCCAATATCTGGAGAATCTCCAGCAAAGACACCCAGTCCTCTAGTGCCCACTTTTCCATGAGTTGCCTTTGACCCCCTCGGCCCTCTCCTGGGTCCACATCCCTGCCCTCCCCCACCCCTCAGCCCTCCATCTGGTGGGTCCAGGCCGGCACTCAGGCCTCTCTTCTGGTTCCCCCATCCCCCAGCCCTTCCCCATCCTCTCCAAAAGCCCAGAGGCCCTCGCTGCAGGCTTTCAGGGGTTGCCATGGCAACGGGGCCTCATCCCTCATCCCCCTGGGGGTGGGCTGAGGACCCGGCCAGCCAGACCGATAAGGGGGTTCCAGTTACTGTGGCAACCGTTGCAGGCCTGAGCTCTCGCGCTTCTAGAAGGGGGGAGTGAGTGAATGGTTGCCAAAGCAACGAGGAGCCGGCCAGGACTGGGAAGAGGCAGCTGAGCCCTGTCTCCCCTGCCCAGGGCTGCTGTGGGCATCGCGGAACCATCATTCTTCCATCCCCTGGGGTAGTATTGGGGCGTGGGCAACGAAGTACAGATTATAAAACAGTGATTCCACTCACTCTCCCAGCCACCCACCATGACCTGGGGAGCCCATGCCAGCTTGCCTAGGCTTATTGTGTGATCCCTCCCTGGACCTCCCGTTTTCTGTTTCCATTAAATGGGGCCTGTCTCTTCCTTGCCCAACAGGAACCACAGAACGAGTATGCCTGGTACAGGGCACAGCAGAGGCCTTGAATGCTGTGCACAGTTTTATTGCCGAGAAGGTCCGAGAAATCCCACAAGCGATGACCAAACCTGAGGTGGTCAACATCCTTCAACCTCAAACCACGATGAACCCCGACAGAGCCAAGCAGGTCAGCAGGGACAGATTGGGTTTCTGTAAAGCTGGTGAGGTTCCGGAGAAGACATCACTGGATTGTTTCCGGGGTTCAATGGGATCAGGTCGATAAAGTGTTTATCGATCAAAGACATGGTAGTGGTATCATTATTACTAGGGAGCCTGCCTAGGGACCCCAGACCTCGTGATTAAGAGAGAGCGTGAAGGTCTGGAAGGATCTGGCCCTCAACCCCCTACTTATCCCTCCCTCCTGGGACTCTCTACATCCTCTTCCCCTCTCCACCCCATCCCATTGTCTCTCAGAGCAACCTGCCTCCCACTTCCTGTTCTCACCGGAAGTGACCTCAGCGACAGCCCAGCCACATCCCGAGCAGCTTAGCCTCTCACACTCCCTCGCTCTCTCAATTACTGTTTGGGAGTAGCCACCATTTTGGAGAAATGATGTTTCGTTAGTGAGCGAGGGGGCGGGTCCGTCTCCTACACAGCCCTCTCTGGAAAAGCTGGAAGGAGGAAGGCAACGCCTCACGGTTGCCTCAGTTACAGGGAAGCGGTAGCGGAGGGGCGTGGCAGGGAGCGGGCCAATAGCTTGCCGAGCCTCCCCGGTTGCCATGACCACGGTGGCGTGGGGCAGGTGGGCTGGCGGCTCAGCCCCTGGCCGCATGGTCCTGAGTGTAGCAGCTAAGGTGGAGGGGGACGCGGGCTGGCCGCGCACTCTCCCGTTTTCTCTCCCCTGCTCCGCTCCCACATTCTTGCACACGCGATGCAAAGGAGCGAGAAGCCCCGGGCGAGAGGACAGGCCACCTGAAAGGGTTCCTTAACTAACATCTGCCTACAAGCAAAGACAAAAGAGACGGCCTCGGTAAAAAGGAATCTGGAATTCTTGGGAATTCTTGTTGCCCTGAGCTAGGGGAAACCACGGGCTGAGTTCCCCCCAAGTTCGTTGGAAAATCGTGGAAGAATGCTGCCCTAGCAGATCGTCCCAAAAAGGACTGCGGGCTCGGGGCTTGGGGCGCGGCCGCTGTCCTTGGTGCTGAAGCGGCTCCGCTCCTCGCCCCTGCCAGGCCTCTCCCACCAAGCAGGCCACAGTTTACAGGGAAGCCAGGGTATTGTTTCTTCCCTCCGCCTTGGTCGCTGCCACAAGGGACCCTGGGTTCATCCAGAGTTTGTACATGTTGCAGGGGAAAATGGGCCCCACCCCCTAACGCCCAGGAACTCCGAGATAGTGGAGTCAAAGGGTTATAGAAGCAGGATTTTCCCTCTGCCCTATTACTCCAGGGCTCCAGAGAATGAGGGAGATAATGACTGAAGGCTCACGGCCCGGAGTCAGATGTTAAGTTGAATTTTATTCTGATACTGCTTACCTGTGTGACCTTGAGCAAGGGACTTGATTTTTCCATGCCTCGTTTTCTCCTCGAGAACGTGGGCTTCACTGTGATACCTACTTAAGGATCTGGTGTTCACTGGTGTTTGAGAAGCACTTAGCATGCATGCCTAATACATAGAAAGTTCTCAAAAAACAGTAGTAACTATGGGATAGCAACAGTAGTTGCTATGGGATTTTTGAGTCAGGAAACAGGTCTGTCTATTCTCTTACTGCCTTGGACTCGCTGTGTTACTCTGGATCTTCTTTTCTATAAGCCTCAGTGTGGAAGCTGGGCCAAGCCCGGGATTATAAATTGAAATGCCTCCAGGATACAGAAAGGGAACATGAAGGACTAAGGACCGTGGTTATATCATAGAGTTATAATGTCACCCCTTAACGGGGGCAGCCGCTGACTCAAGTACACTTGATACGTGCCCTTTGGGAATGTGGACATAGCGTTGTCACATCTTCCATACTTTTAAGAGGCCAGGAATATTTAAAACCAACTGCTTTTTAAAGGTCAGCTTCGATTTTAAAACACTACGGGGTTATGGGCTGGCTGTGGCCTCGGGACTACCAGTTTGCCACCAGTTTTACTAGACCGGTGGTTCTCAACTCTGGGTGGCTTACAACATATATTTACAGCTCTGAAGCAGATTTTCCGGGGCTAAGGACTGGGAATCTGAACCTGGACTCTGGCCTGGGGTCAGATCCCAGCTCCAGTGTTCACTATCTGTGCGACCTTGAGTAAGTTCCTAAACCCCGATAGATTCATTTCCCAGTCTATAAAAAGTGATAATAATAGTACATCCCTTGTAAGGTTGTGGCGAAGATTAAGTAAGTTACCGTATGAAAGTGTAGAAAAGCGCCTGGTGCGTGGTAAGCACCGTTAGCTGCTGCCGCCGCCACTGCTGTGGTCATTGCTATTGTTGTTGTTATTACTGTTAGTTTAAAATCTCCAGACTTGCAAATCACTGGGACAGATGGTCTCTCAGGCCCTTCTGGCTCTAAAATGCCTCCAATTCTATGGCTCTGTGATTCCAGGATTCTATGGGATAGTCCCAGTGGATCTCTCTAAGATGCTGCATTTCTCCACTCTGGGCCTCTCATGAAGGCAGCTTCTGTTTCCTGCGGGCTTCCCATGTGCCAGGCACTAGGCAGTCACTTTAGTCGTTGAATATTCCCCATCACTGTGTGGAGTAGCTGTGGCTATGTCAGGATGGGAGATGAAGGAACTGAAACACTGAGGTGAAGGCATTTGCCTTCACTATTTCTAGGTGGTCAGTTTCTTGGGGGAAGAGGTCCCGTGCTTCCCCCGTTGCTCTGAAATGCTGTATCACGTACCACATCCCTCTCTGCTCTCGGGTCTGGCTTAGTCCATTCTTTTGTTCTCTCCCCTTCGCTTCTCAGACTTCTTATTTTCGGATGACTTGTTTTGAAGTAACAGTTGTGTTGAGATGTAATTCACCTACTATAAAGTTCACCACTGAAGGGATAAAATCAGTGATTTTAGTGTATCCACAAAGGTACGCACCGACCACCACTGCGTAATTCTGAAACATTTTCACCACCCCCAAAACAAGCCCCGTACCCATTAACAGTCACTTTCCATTCCCCCGGGCCCCCCTCCCAGCCCCTTCCCGCCACTGATTATGTTGATGTCTATGGATTTGCCTAATTCTGGATACTTCGCGTAAATTAAGTAATAGTTATGTGGGTCTAGCCTAAAAACATAATGCTTTTAAGATTCATCTAAAGTTTAACACATAGCAAAACTTCATTCATTTTTATGGACAAATTATCTTTCATTGTATGGATATACCACAGTTTGTCTACTCATTAACTGATAGAAAGTTGGGTTGTTCCTTTCTCGCTATTGTAAATAGTGCTGTTAATAACATATGTGTGGACATATGTTTTCCGTTCTCTTGGGTGATACCTAAGGGTGAAGTTACTGGGTCACAGGATAAATCTACGTTTAACCTTTTGAAACTCTGCCAGACTGTTTTCCAAAGTGGCCGTAACCCAGAAGTGAGGTTTAAATCCAGGTCCGTCTATGGGTAACAATGACAGCAATGTTTTTTGGGTGCCCACAATGGCCTCGTGTTCATTGCACAGTCACGCGGCACCCTATGCTTGAACACAGTATGTGCTCAGCAAATGCTGTCTGAGTGAATGCAGTGACATGCCCACAGGGCCCAAGCAGAAACATGACAGAGGAGGTAGCCCAGTGCATTCTGGCAGTGGTAGGCTCTGTAAGTCACCTGAAGGGCAGCCATACCCAGTTCTGGCTAAGCTTGGAACTCATGCTTGAATTCCAAGCGTGATCTCAGTTGGGTCTCACAATCATCCTTCAGAGGAGGTGTGAATATCCCCATTTTACTGATGAGAAAAACTGAGTCTCAGAAAGATTAAATCCCCTTGCCTAGCCTCAATGACAGAACCAGGATTTGAACCAGAGCAGGTGTCTCCAGAGTTCAAGGTGGTTTTTCATGGGTATGTGTACACAGCCTACAGACTGATGGCCTGGTTCCTACACAGTGGTTCTTAGACATGTTTTCAGAGGTTGCCAACATTTAAAACCTCGGATGCTTCTCCTGTGAAAAATCAGAATGTCCCGTTAATCTGGAAAACTTAGATGGGGCTATTTGATAACCCAAGTGCACGGCATCCTAACACACACAGACACACCACCACCACCACCACCACCACCAGGTCACACACACCTTGTTGCCTCCACTCAGTTTCACTCCTGCATGGTCCTGTGGGCATGCCGTCATTCATTCTTTCATCCATTCATTCATTCACCACCCCCACTTTGCGGAGTTTGTACCAGGCTCTCCTCTACACACTGAGAACCCAGGAGTAAACAGTACAGACAGAAACCTCTACCCCTGTGGATCTTAAATTAAATTCTTTCAGCAGAATATGGTAAATCTTCTATCAGAAACAGAAAATAAGTACATAAGTAAAATATACAGGGAGACTTGACTTGGGGTGGTGAACACACAATACAGTATATAGATGATGTACGATGGAGTGGTACACCTGGAACCTATATAATTTATCAACCAATGTCACCCCAATAAATTCAACAAAAAAGAAAAAGAAAAACTGGTTAGATGAAAAATAAGTAAAATATATAAGATGTCAGAGAGTGAAAAGGGCTATGAAGAAAAATCAAACAGAGAAAAGAGAAAGGGATTATTGAGGTGTCTGAGTTTTCATTGTTGTTCTATCACAGTCGTCCCAGTGTTACCCCATTGCTCTCCCGTGCCCTGCCCTGCCCACCCCTGGCTCCCACAGTCAATCAGGTGTCTATATTTTTTTCTCCTGACTTTTTATTTTGAAAATGTTTAAGGGGCAGCCCTGACTGATGTGGTTCAGTGGATTGGGCATCGTCCTGCAAACCACAAGGTCACTGGCTCGATTCCGAGTCAGGGCACATGCCTGGGATGTGGGCTAGGTCCCTCCCGGTTGGGGGCATGGGAGATGCAACAGATCAACGTCTCTCTCCCTCTCTTTCCCCCTCTTTCCCCTCTCTCTAAAAATAAGTAAATAAAATCCTTTTTACAAATGTTTAAAACACAGCAGTTGAAATCACCAGTTGTTAACATTTGCTTTATCACTGTGTGCGCGCGCGCACACACACACACACGCGAAGCTTGGTTTGTTTATTTGTTTGTTTGTTACTGATCCCTCTGAAAATAAGTCGTAACCCTCGTGACTCTTCCCCCCTAAATACTTCAGCATATTCTCTCAAGAATAAGGACAGTCTCCTATATTATGATAGTGCTGTTGTCGTACCTACAAAAATGAATACTAATTCCATTACCATGATTTGACAAAAAGTTTATATTCTCATTGCCCTGAACTATCTTTTATAGCTATCGAGTGCATATTCTTCTTTCTTTGGGGGGGGGGGGCAAAACCCAGCATCAAAAGAGTATGTATTTTGTATCTTGAATCTCTATCCAAGATTCAGTCAGTGTTTGTTCGTTGCGCTTGGTTCTCGTGCCTGATTAGTGTCTTTTGATCTGGAGTAGCCTGGGATAGATTTCTGAAGGTAGAGGCAGCAGCGTTGCTGATCGTATATTGAGTGAGAGGGAAGGACGGGACGCCTGGTCTTGGGCCTGAGTAATGGAAGGGCGCATTTTCTGTGTGTGGCCATGAGGAAGGCCACGGCAGAAACACATTTGAGGAGAAAGATCTGAGGTTCCATTCTGGACTTTACGTTCGGGGTGTCCTTTCAACGTCATACTAAAACTGTGTGATTAGCAGTTGGGTATGAGTCTTTTTTTTTTTTTTTAAGAGTTAGTGTATTTATGTTTAGAAAGGGGAAGGGAGGGATAAAGAGGGAGAGAGACATCAATGTGTGGTTGCCTCTTGTGCGCCCCCTAATGAGGACCTGGCCTGCATCCCAGGCATGTGCCCTGACTGGGAATCGAACCGGTGACTCTTTGATTCGTAGGCCTGCACTCCATCCACTGAGCTACACCAGCTAGGGTTGGATATGAGTCTTGAGATGTCTGTGTTGGGGACATAAAATAGGCAAATAAACAGGTTTTCATGATTGGGTGGTCAGGGAAGGCCTTTCTGAGGGGGTGCATTTGTGCAAAGACCTGAATGAAGGGAGAGGTGAGCTTCCTTTTCTAGGAAAGAGTGTTCCAGGTGAGGGCACAGCAGGTGCAAAGGCCCTGATTCCAGACTGAGCATGGCAAGTTAAAGGAACATCAGGAAGTCTGGTGTGTCTGCAGTGGAGTCAGCAAGGGGGAGGCAGGGCATAGTTGAAGTCAGATCAACAGGGATCAGAGCCTGTGAAGTGCTGAGCAGTCCTCAGTCTTGTAGGGCCCAATGTCTTTCTCCTACAGATATTTCCCATGCCCACCTTACTCTCTGAAATTACACATAAAATATGGAGATGAAACATAACTAGATCTGTACGATTTTTTTTAAGTTTTATTCAGATATAATTCACTTCCACAGAATTCCCATTAAAGGCGCAGTTCAGTGGTTTTATTCTATCGAGTTGTGTGTTCCTCGCCTTGATCAATTTTAGGACGTTTCATTTCCTCAAAAAGAACTCTCGATCCCTTTAGCTATCACCCTTCAGTGTCCCCCAGCTCACCGCCTGCAGCCCTAAGCCACCACTCATCTACTTTCCGTCTCTATAGATTTGCCTGTTCTGAACATCCACGTAAGTGGAATCGTACAGCGTGTGGTCTTTTGTGCCTGGTGCGCTCACGCAGCATGTTTTCTAGGTTCATCCGTACTGAAGCATCTATCAGTACGCCATTCGTTTAAATTGATTGCCAAGTGATGTTCTGTTCTGCAGAAGAACATTTTATTCATCCCATTAGGTTTTTTAAATAAAGGAGAAATGAAAGTAAGGTGATTTGTTACAAAATCAGATGAATTTCAATATGCAGATGCTCAGCCAGGACCACAGTAGCAAAAATAATGACACAGTCAGCTGCTCATCCCTAACGTAGCCCGAGGGAGCCAGCGAGGAACGCCGGGCTCCAGAGGGTGGCATTGGAAACTAAAATTGACACAAGGGGCATTACTGCTGATGTCACGGTTTTCTAAAATGACAAAAGACTCTTGGTAAAACTCAGAACAAAACAAAGTACAGTCTTCCCTTGATTTACTGAGAGTCGCATTCCTGGAAATCTCAGTAGATCTTAAAACAGTGCAGAAAAAAAGACACTTCCATGTATCACGTGCACGGCTTTATAAGCAGACTTTTTACAACATGAATGTCCAGGGGGACATTCGAAAGTCACAGAGGACCTCGGATGGTTCGTGGTAAGGAACTGATTGTCACATCATGGGTGCAAACACCCTTGGCCCTGCCCACGAATGCCCATATCTGCCCTTAGTCCTTGTGACAACCAAAGCTGTTCCCACAAATTTCCCAAATACGCCCAGCGTCTGGCTTGGGGGTGGAGAAGAGAGGCGGAGGAGAGAGCTTCCGGGGCCACACTTCTGAGGGAGGGCACGTGGGCAGGATGGAGAAGGAGGAACTTACGCGTAGAAATTCTCTTGGAGAGAGAAATGCCTTGGAGATGTGCAAGGAGACATTTGATGTTGAAAGACCCCCACTGGGGTGTAGATTGATCGATTTTGTGGCTGTGCAGGATGGGCTGCTTTGCTCCCTAGAATAGGGGGCCAGACGTTTAAGTGAGGTTTAGCTATCAGTGTTCGATTGCTCGGGCTGCCGTAACAAAGCACCACACACTTGATGGCTTACACAACAGAACCTTACTTACGATTCTGGAATCGAGGGGTTGGCAGGGCTGGCTTATTCTGAAGAGGCCTCTTTCCTTTAGCTTGTAGGTGGCTGCCTTTGGCTGCCTTCTCCCCTCTGTCTTCAATCTGTGTCCTCATCTCCTCCTTATAAGGAGATCAGTCCTATCGGATTGCCCCCTCCCACTTAGTCTTTCTTATTTTTTAGAGAGAAGAACGGAGGGAGAAAGAGAGGGAGAGGGAGAGAAACATCAATGTGTGGTTGCCTCTCCCGTACTGGAGGGCCTGGCCCGCAACCCAGGCATGTGCCCCGACTGGGAATCAAACCAGGAATCAAACCAGCGACCCTTTGATTCCAGTGATCCTTTGATTCGCAGGCCAGCTCTCAACCACTGAGCCACACCAGCCAGGGCTGACCTCGCTTAGTCTTCATCACCTCTTTATAGGCCTGTCTCCAAATACAGTCGCCGAGGTACTGAGGGTTAGGACTTCACATACGAATGGGGGCCGTGAAGAGGAACAACTAGGCCCGTTAACAACAAAGAGGTTGAGCAGGCGACCCTGTCATGGGATGGGAAGCACAATGGGGCAGGAATCCATGAGGCTGAATGTCAGCTCCTTCACTATCTGGGTGACCTGGGAGCAAGTCCCTTCACGAACTCTGAGGTCTCAAGAGGCTCATCTGTAAAGCGAGGCTAATTATGCCTTTTCTGGGACTCAGAAGACTTCACGGTATAGAAGACCATGGGCACTGTGGCCAGCTTGGAGCAGAGTCCTGATGGGCCCCCACTGGGCCAGCCATTAAGACTTTAAAGTGCTGGATAGAAGGGAGGTCCCAGGGGTCCTAGGGGTCATGAGAGTGGGTGGCTGAGAGGCTACTGAGGGGACTTGGCATACTAGCTGCTTTTTAACCAACTAATATGGAAAAAATTCTGATATTTTTATTTTTAGGGAGGGGAAGGGAGGGAGAGAAGCATCAATGTGTGGTTGCCACTGGAGCGCCCCCTACTGGAGACCTAGCCCACAACCCAAGCATATGCCCTGGCTGGGACTCGAACTCAAGGCCTTTTGGTTTATAGTCCAGCGCTCAGTCCACTGAGCCACACCAGTCAGGGTGAAAAATCCTGATATTTTTAACAACCAGTAGGACCATACTGGTCATATCAAGGGAGCCTGATTTGGGACACTTGGGCAGCAGGGGCGGGAACGACACTAAAGTTACTGTTCAGGCCCCTATTGCCCCCCTAACCATCCTCCCCTCGCTGCCCACGCAGGCCAAGCTGATCGTCCCCAACAGCACGGCGGGCCTGATCATCGGCAAGGGGGGCGCAACAGTGAAAGCTGTGATGGAACAGTCGGGGGCCTGGGTGCAGCTGTCCCAGAAGCCAGAGGGCATCAACCTGCAGGAGCGCGTGGTCACAGTCAGCGGCGAACCCGAGCAGGTGCACAAGGCCGTGAGCGCCATCGTGCAGAAGGTACAGGAAGACCCCCAGAGCAGCAGCTGCCTCAACATCAGCTACGCCAACGTGGCTGGCCCCGTGGCCAACTCCAACCCCACCGGCTCACCATATGCCAGCCCTGCCGATGTGCTGCCTGCTGCGGCTGCTGCCTCAGCTGCCGCCGCCTCCGGCCTGCTGGGCCCGGCGGGGTTGGCGGGCGTGGGCGCCTTTCCCGCCGCGCTGCCTGCCTTCTCAGGCACCGACCTGCTGGCCATCAGCACGGCGCTTAATACGCTGGCCAGTTACGGCTACAACACCAACTCCCTTGGCCTGGGCCTCAACTCGGCCGCAGCCTCTGGGGTCCTGGCCGCCGTGGCCGCTGGTGCCAACCCTGCCGCCGCCGCCGCTGCCAACCTCCTCGCATCCTACGCGGGTGAGGCGGGGGCCGGGCCAGCCGGAGGGGCTGCCCCACCTCCACCCCCGCCACCCGGAGCCCTGGGGTCCTTTGCATTGGCCGCAGCTGCCAATGGCTACCTTGGGGCCGGGGCAGGCGGTGGGGCAGGCGGAGGGGGTGGCCCACTGGTGGCCGCTGCAGCCGCAGCCGGGGCGGCTGGTGGCTTCCTGACGGCAGAGAAATTGGCAGCCGAGAGTGCCAAGGAGCTGGTGGAGATTGCGGTGCCTGAGAACCTGGTGGGAGCCATCCTGGGCAAGGGGGGCAAGACGTTGGTGGAGTACCAGGAGCTGACAGGCGCCCGAATCCAGATCTCCAAGAAGGGCGAGTTCCTGCCAGGCACGCGGAACCGGCGGGTCACCATCACGGGCAGCCCCGCGGCCACGCAAGCCGCTCAATACCTCATCAGCCAGCGGGTCACCTATGAGCAGGGAGTGAGGGCCTCAAACCCCCAGAAAGTGGGATGAGGCCTGTGGTGTGTGCTCCCACCCTTCTCCCTGTCCCTCTCTTCCTCCTCCTCTTCCTCCTCCCCTCCCCCCCAACTCTTGACCTCAGCTTGGTGTGGTCCTGCTCTTCCTGGGATTGGGGCTGCGGTAGGTCTGACGCACCCGCTCCCTCTGGTAGTCATAGGCAGGATTGAGAGATGGCTGGGGACGGAGCCCAGAAGCTCCTTCCCTGGCCCTGAACTGACCCCTCCTTCCTTCCTCTCTATGCTTGGCTGGGCCTGACTCTCCTCTCCCAGGGCCCAGGTCTGTGTGATATCTGTATATATTGCATTTTGTTGATTTTAATAGAAAACAAAGCGTTATTTTCTCTTTCTTTCCCTCCTTTTTTTTTTTTTCCAGGAAGGACTTTTTTCCCCCCTTTATAAGTTTTTGTTTCCATATGGGAGGAGGGGAGGGAGCCTCTGGGTCACCTAGAATGAGGAGCCTCCCCAAAATAACACCCCACCTCTCTTGCTTGCAGTTCCAGGTGGAGGGGTGTAATGGGAGGAGACGTAGCAGGAGTCTGAGCTGACATGGGGCACTGGGAGCAGGGACCCCCGAGTTCCCGGATTGTCTCAGCTACTCTCCCCCCACTACAGTCGCCCCCTCCTAGGTGGGACTTTTAACTCTTTTTTCGTCAGGTTGTGTGGGGAGGGGTGGGGGGTGCTCTGCTGCTGGGAATGAGGCTGGCTCTCGGACTGGGCCAATCCAGTGGGCGAGACTCTGTGAAAGGCTGGAGCAACTGCCTGTGGCATCTGCTGTGGCTTTTCCTGAAGGAATGGGAATGACGTGATGTAACATTGTGATGTCACTGAATCAAGTACTTTCTGGGGCGCTTCTGGCGTTCCTTATGATGTCACAGGAAGTAGTTCCCCAGAGGTCACTTCCTGTGATGATAGGAGAGACAGGTACTTCCTCGGATGTCTCAGTGAGCCTTCCCGGAAGGTCACTTTAATGATGCCATGGGGGCGTGCCCTTCCTGTGGTGTTTCCAGGGTACTTCCTGTGATGTCATTGGGATGAAGCATGCACTTCCTGGATTGGCCAGTTACCGACCCTCTTTCTCCACCCCCACCCCTCTTTGTTGGGTCTTGGCCTGGGGGATCTTCCTAGGAGGAGAATGAGGGGTGGGGCTTGGATCTAATCTAAAGGACTCAAAGGAAAAAGACCCGGCATTGCCATTGCCGGGGTCACCTCCATCTGAACACACCAAGGCTGTGAACTCCCCTGGCAGGGAGGGGTGGGAGATGGAGCTGGTGGAAACTGTTAAAGACCCCCATTCCCACCCCACCTCCTGTGTGCATGCTCTGTCTGCGTGGCTTTGTTTCATTGAGTCTGGTGAGCCCAGTGTGTGGTGGCTCTGTCAGGCCAGCGTGGCCCCTTGTGGAGTTCGGTGAGCCACGGTAGGGCCCCATGGCCAGAATGCTTCGTGTGGTCTAATGGACTAGATTGGCTTGTGGTTTCCAGCGAGCTGAAGCACTTTGGTGGTGTCTGACGAATCAGAATGTTTTGGTGCTCTCACCACCCGCCCTGAGGAGCTAGAATGTTCTGATGGAATCTGCCAAGCCAGGCAGCCCTGCGAGTTGGTTTGGGAGTGACTCCTGAGCGCCGCGCCTGTGGTCCACTCGACGGCCTGGTTTGCGGGCTGAAATCTAGGGCCTGACCGTGCACGCTATGGACTTAGGACAGCTGAGACCCGCCTCCACCCCCATCCGCCTCCCCCTCCCCCTCGGAGACCACCTCCATTTCCTCCAACCCAAAGCAGGGCCCCAGGTGCCCTGGTTCCTTCATCAGCATCTCTGGGGGAGGGGCACCCCATGCCCACCCTCTCCCCCATTTGCCCCCTCCTAGGTCTTCCAGACCCTTCTCCATGGCTTTGGGGGAATCCGGCCTCCTCATCTCTCTCCCAAAAAGGAGGGAAGAAAAGCCAGAGACAATTCCCACCTCTAAAGCCTGGGAAGCCCCTGCGCCTTTCTAGAGAGCCACCCCCAAATCAAAATGTGAAAATCCCTAGAAAGCAATAGCCTTCAAGGTACCTTGCACTGAATTTCCCACCCCTGCCCTTCCACCTGATGGGAGGCTGTAGCTTGGGCACGAGGGTGACTTTTTCCATGCCCTCTCCATCTCCAGGGTGGGGGGGTCCCCATTTCCCCATCCCCTCCCTCCCTCCCATCGCTGCTGCCCCCAACCGCCCCTAATCTCCAGGCTGAACCCAGGTGGAGATCTGAGTGCCAAAACAATTCTTGATGTAATTTTGTACATTATCTTCTGCAGCTGGGGGCTCCTGAGATTGGAGGTGGAGGCGGCCCTGTGGGCCTTTGCTCCTTCCTGCCTGTCAAAAAGACCTTACAGTATTTCACACTATCTTCACCCAAGCGTGGGTGTTGCAGTATCTAGCTGGGATACCCCACCTATGACTCCCACCCCCAGGCCCTCAAGAAGAGGGGAAGGAGCCAGGGAGAGGTAAAGTAAGGTCTGGGAGTGGGGAGGTGGGATTTGAAAGTGCTCATTTGCATATCATTTACATTCTCAGCTGCCCTCTGCTTGTCAGATGCTTTCTGTACTCATTCATCCAGTAATCCTCTCACACAGACACATCTCTGGAGGCTGGGCCTCCTGAAAAGTGTTCCCTTGGGGTATCTGTGTGACAGTCCCCTCCCTGTTCACATTTCTCGGGGATCCCCTACCCCACCAGCCAGGGTTATCTGAAAGGTAGCTTGCTAGCTCAGTGAGCTAGTTCACTCACCGTGCTGGGGAGTAGCTACCTTGCCCCACTTCACCCTGGGAAATTTACCATCTTCCCTATCTCTTGAAAGTCCCTTCTGCAATCTGACCTCAATCTTTTGTGCTGCAGTTTGTCCAGAGGGGACGCAGATGTGGGGTCAGAGATGGGAATCATTGAAAAACCCATCGCCTCTTTTTTTCCCCCCCTCTCTCCCTGTGAGCCAATCAGATCTCAGAGATTCTGAGTGGCCTCCTTGCACCATGCTCTTCGGCACCTGTTAGGTGCTTAATAAGTGTTTGCTGCATTGAATCGTTGTCTCCCTGTTCCTTTCCACTTACCCTCCAGCCCCCAACTCTTCCCCTCAGCGTTTCCCTCTCTTTCTCTGGCCCCCTCTGACATTCTACTTCCTCTCCCTGTCTGTGGCTCCCAGTGTCACCTGTCCTGTCTCTTTGTCTATGTCTGTCTTCCCGGTCTCCTCTCAACTCCACCCCCCCCCCCATTTCCCCATTGATTAAAAAAAAAAAGTGCCAAACTTCCTTGGAACTGAGCCGCTCTGGGGGAAGGGAACCTCAGATGGGGGGGGGGGTAGGACACGGGACCATTTCTCTTTGAGGAGGCCCCTAAGGCGCTGAAAAAGTCTGTGAACACTTCTCTCAATTGGGTCCCCTTCCTCACCCCTCCCACCCTGAGTTTTTCTTAGAATCTTTGTAAGAAAACAAAAAAACAAAAAAAACTCCCCTTCGCTAACCCTTTGGATTCCCCAAGTTCCACCAGCCAGGGAGAACCCTGCTTGCCTCCTTGGGGCAAATCTGTAGAAATTGGGGTGGGGGAGGAGAGACAAGCTCAGGCCCTCCTCTGCTGACCCAAGGGGTGGTGCCAGTGGATTCCAGAGAAGGACCTCAAAGCACTTAGAAGAAGGGGTTCGATGTGCCAAATTCACCTCCTTCATCCCCCATCTGGGGGCGAGGGGGGGCTCTGAGCCAACCTGCCCTAGCCACCTTCTGTCCTGTCCCAGCCACCTCTACACAGGCAAGGGGGCTTCACTGCAATAATTATTAGGGATGAGAAGGCGAAGATTGTGCCATCTGTATCCGCCCTAACACCTGCCCTGGGCTTGTAGGTGGGAATTACAAGTATCACGATTGGAATTTAAAGAGTCGATTTATAGACGGTTGGGGACCTATACTTGGAACAATACGGTACCGCTCTCCTCTGGGTGGTATTTTTTTCTCCCCTTCTTTAACTCCCAAACTCCTCGGTGTCCCCTCGATGTGTTTCTCCTGCCTGGTCCTCCACCCCACGCCCTCCTCATTTTGTTTCTCACGGTGGCCTATTGTTTGGAAAGTGAGAAGATTGCCCTGCCTTGATTTATTGCTCTTTCAAGACCAGGATTGGAGGTTGAGAGACGGAGCGGTGGAAAAAGCATTCGCCGAGAGGGGTGATGATGAGAATGGCAGTTTGGGCGTCCAGGCTGCTGATGGGGTGCACCCCTATCGCGACCGCCAGGCAGGCCTTCGCCGTCCGCCACGCGCCTGCCCCGCCGTCTGGAACCCCGCTCGGCTGTCGCGAAAGCCTGGACTGGATGTCACGATGGGGAGAACGGGATTGCGATGCCCATGTTAGGGCACTGCGGGCCAGGGACACAGGCCTACGGCTCTCGTGGAGTCGCGACAGCCAGCTCTGCTCTCGCGATCCCTCTCCACCTCAGTCAGCCGTCTGGACGCCACGGGGGAGGGGACTTTTCTCCCCCGGTGCGCTGCTGGTGCGTGTAAGGTCGGTGTCTGTGCTGGGTGGCAGGGAGGAAGCTGGGGAAGTGTCTGTGGGGGTCGGGGCGGTGCAGGCTGCTGGTTTTTAACCCCTTCTCAGCCAGTCCAGGATACTCTTGTATCTCCCAGAGATAATTGGGGGGACCGCCTAATCCCCTCCCCTACCTTCTCTTCTCCCCTCCCCCACCCCAAAACCACCAACCTCTCATTTTCTAAGTGACTCCATCACCACCGGCCACCGGGACCTGCGGCCTCATTGCTCCAGCCCGCCCCACTCGACAGTCAGACTCGCTCATCGAACTTTTTGATTAACCCTTTCTGTGTTCATCCCACGGAAAACTGTGTGTCCGGCGGGGGGGAGGGGGGAGGCGAGGGGCACTAGCTACCTTTCCTCCATCTCCCCCCACCGCCCATGCCTCCCCACCCGCACCCCATCCCATGCCCCACCCCACCCCTCATCCTTAGGGTCCTCCCCGCCCTGGGGATAGAGACCCGGTATAAATACCTGTCTGGCTTTGTCCCTTTCAAAGTCGCGACCAGGGGCGTGGCCTCCCCCAAGTGGAGAGCTCACTCTGGCCCCACTCCTTTCTGTGCCGCCCCCCCCCACTCCCCACCTCTTCATTGTAAATAGTCACTTTTGTACTGGGTTTGAGCCAGGGGACGTGGGGAGTCATTTTTTTTCTTTGTGTTGGCATCTCAGGCCACTGGAGGCATGGCCCACATCCCGGTGTGATTTGGGAAAATCCCAAGGTGTGTCCCCTCACCTGCCCCCAACAGCTAAGGATGCTGGGATTATCAGTATTAGCCCTGGAGGGATGGGGGAATCCCCTGGCAGCGAGTGGGGAGAGGTGTGGAAAGGTGTAGTGTGAGGCGATGACTCTGTTTCCCCATCTGTGATATGGGTTCATCCTCCAGGCTCCCTGAGGAGCTCAGGAGATAATGGTGGAATCAGAGGAGTTAGAATCTCTCTTTCCCCTTGCTCTGTCTGGGACAGACAGGGTGGGAGGAGAAGGGGGGTAGGAAGAGGGCTCGAGAACAAACTGCTAAATCCTTATTCGGGTCTTAAGCTAACCTCTCCCAGGCTTGTTCCCTCCCTTAGAAAATGAGGGGACTGGAGGAGTTTGAAGGTTCCTTGGGTATCCCCAATCCTTAGATTAAAGGCCCAAGCCCAGGGCTGGCCCCCTGCCTGCTACCCCATTCCCAAATTCCCTTTCTTGGGCCCAGACCGTCCACCATGTGGCCATGCCTCCAGTGTCTCCATCCAACCCCCTCTAACTGATTCCTTCCATCCTCTGCAACCAGAGACGCCGCCCGCCGCCTCCCCACCACCTCCAGAAGCTCCTGGCTGGGGCCCACTGCCCTCTCCTCTCCCCCTCCCCCCATTGCCATGCCTGGGCCACGCCCGCCGCACCCACCCACCCCCAGTGTCCGTCGTGTGACCTAGTGCACCATGTATTAGCTTCCATGGCCCCCACCCCGGCCCCCACCACACCCCCTTCCCCCACACCCTCTCCCTCGGCGACTTCACCTTTTTTTGCCGCGATAAACGCCATCTCAGCATCTGTGTCTAATGTTGTCTTTTTTGCTTGACATCACACACTCCTTAACCCATCCCCTTCCCTCTCCCTCCTCCCACACCTCCACCCTCTTCCTAAATTCTTTCCCCCTTTTCCCCAGGGCTCTGGGCATCTAGGGGAGGGGGGCGGGGGGACCTCTGAAGGCGGGCCAAGGAGGGGAGGGGCACATTGTTCTCCCTGGACTGCGTGAGCACCCAGAGTGAGTGTGTCTGAGGGCAGCAGGTGCTCCAGGCTTAGTTTCCAGGCCTCGATGTCTAATCACGAGGGTAGACACCACTGCCACCCTGCCCACGGCACATCCTCAGCACCACAGTCCCGCAAACAGGCTCCCACACACACATCCCCACACACACATCCCCACACACACAGTGTTGCAAATGCACCACCCCAAGCAGGATCTGGACAGCCTAGGGTTAAGGTTTGGGAGTCCACTGAGATCTGGGTTCAAATCCCAGCGCTACTTTGTAACCCTGGGACTTTTCCTCTCTGTGCCTCCATCTCCCCATCTGCAAAGTGGAGATTTTTAAACTTATTTCTACGGCTCATGCTAGGATTTAATACACCACTTACTTTTAAAAAATTACTGAGCACCTATTATGGGCAAGGCACTGTTCTAGGTGCAGGGGATAACGCAATTAACAGGACAGACCCACATCTCTCTGCCTGTTCTACTGGAATCCGGAAATGCTTCCTTAGCTCGGAACCTGGCACGTGGAAGAACTAAAAGCACCTCAGAGGCTGCAAACCTTCGGCCAGGGGGCATGTCTGGTGTACATACAATGTTGTTTGGCCTGAAGGGTGTTGGTGTGAATTTGATGCCGGCATTTAAACGTTGGGAGACTTCTGAAAATGTGGCTTTCGAGCCCCTCTTGAGAAATCGGACATGGCATCTCTGGGTAGGGATAGCCACCTGGCTGGAACTAGGTGAGCAGGACAGTGGCTACCCAGCATCCAGGGCAGGGGGGTTGTGTTCCATGCCTGGCCCCTGGACGAACTTGAATTTGCAACCCCTGTGGTAAGTGTTTAATACCAATCTCCTTACGTGTTTGGAGGTGTCCGAGATGGGGCTGGGCAGGTGGTGATGTGGCCAGCAGGAGAAAGGACAGAGTTGGGGATGGAGGGACAAGACAGACACATTCAGGGGGAGGCCAGACGCTCTGGTTCTGAGGCGACCAGAACACCTCGCTGCTTATTTCTGGATCTCAGTCTCCACATTTGGAAAACACACATTAAAGCTGTACTTACCTTCTGGAATATTCCAGAAGGATGCCATCAGCAAATCACCCCCTCAGCACCTGACACAGAGGAGACGCTCAGCAGATAGTAGTCACTGGAGAGAACCTCCCAGCTCAAAAATTAACAGTAACATGATTCGAGAGAAGACAAACCAAGACGGGGACTGGGAGGAAAAAGGTGACAGGCTACGCCAAAGTAAGAGACAGTGATGGGGATAAGAACAAGGAAAGGAGTCCTCACCTGCTCGGGGAGTGTCTTTTCATCTGCTCACTCCGTTCATTCTTTCAACGGGCGTTTATCGAGCACCTACTATGTTCTCAGGCCCAGGGATGTGGCAACAACCGTGACAAGTCACTGGTCTCGTGTTAACAGCCTGTGAGCCATATCCCCAACTCTTAGCGCATAGTAGATGCTCAAAAATCTACCATAACTTGCTCCACAGGCACCTCTGAGTGGCCTTCAAGTATTGCCTGGTATTTAGAAATATCACCAAGTCAGGCCATACTCATGAAAGGTCGAAGAATTTTCTACCAGGAAGCTGAGAACTTGGAAGGGATTTGGGAGAGAGGATGGAGGGAGGTTAGTCTCTGTTCTGATGTGTGACTTTGGAAAAGTCTCCTGACCGACCTCTCTGGCCCAGGAGAAGGAAAGGAGAGGACATGGAGGTCAGGACACAGGTGAGTAATGGAAGATTCCTAACTCAAAGCTTCCAAATCTTCTTTGGTGGCGGGGGTGGGGGTGGAGAATTGCAGAGGTGCGGGGCTTCAATGACAAGAGAGATGAAGAAAGAAGACAGAAGAGTTTCCTGGCGGAGAAAGATGTCCTGGAGACAGGGCTGGGCTGGGAGGCAGGAGGGGCGAGTCGGGGGTGTGGGGGACGCAGGGGTGGTTCTGAGAAGCCTTTGCACATTGGAGGGGCGTCATTAAGAGAACAGAGAGGGCAGAGGGGGACTGGCAGAGCGAAAGAAAGACGAGCACAAACAAAACAAAAAAAAAAACAACGGAAAAGGCCAAAAGAGAACAGAGATGGAGAGAGGGTTGCCAGATTTAGCAAATAAAAATACAGTATGTCCAGTGAGATTTGAATTTCAGATTTTTAAAAGTGAGTATAATTTTCTTATTTTTAAAAATATTTTATTTACTTATATTTTGAGCAAGGGGAAGGGAGGGAGAAAGAGAGGAAGAGACACGTCGATGTGAGAGAGAAACGGCAATCAGTTCCCTCTTGAACGTGCCCCTACAGTCCGACCAGGACTGACCTTGCAACCCAGGCATGTGCCCTGCCTAACGGGAATTGAACCGGCGACGTTTCTCTTCACAGGACGAAGCCCAACCGACTGAGCCACACCTGTCAGGGCGGCATGAGTATAATTACCCTAAGACTAAGTATGTTCCATGCATTATTGGGGCCATACTTAAACTAAATCACCTAAAATTCAAATGCACCTAAAATTCAATAACTTATCCTGTATTTTATCTGGCAACCCCAAAGATCTGAGGGGCGACAACAAAGCCAGGAGAGGAGCCAAGACTCCCAAATCCACTCTGGAACCCTAATCCGGCATGCCTTGCTCACTGCCACTCTCTCTCTGTCCCTGGGTCTCCTCCTTTCTCTGCCCTCTCCCTCCCCTCTCTGCCTCCCTCTTCCCAGCTCTGTGTCCCTAAGACCCCTCTCTTGATCACTCAGCCTCCTGTCTCTGTACCCTCCCCTGCTTTGCCCCTCAGTCTTCCTGAGGGATCTGCCTCAGACATCAAAAGTGGATGGGTCACCCTTCTCACGGCCTTCCCAAGGCATCAAGTGGAGTCTGAGACTTCAGAGACAAGGCCTGTGAGGCAAGTGACAGAGAGGTTGGGGAGTGCACTCAGGGACACTACAGCCCTCCTGAGTCAGGCTATTGAAGCTTGGGGCTGGGGAGAGAGACATCCCGCCAGAATGCTCCACCAGCAGGCAGGGCCTCGGTGATTCCAACACACCAGGGGCCTCTCCAACGTCCCTGCATCCTCCTGCCTCCACCTGCTATGCCTGCTGGAGTCTCTTCTCTAAAGGGCCCCCTTCCAGCACCGCCACTCCAGCAGTCTGGGGAGGTCTCTGTCACTGTTTCTGGCCCCCTGCCCTTGCCTCTGCCGGCGCTCCTCGCTGCCTCAGTTTACCTTCGTATTTCTCTGGGTTTCCCTCTCACATCTTTCTTCCATTACTTCTTTGTTTTTCCAGTTTCATCCCACTGTATGCCTCAGCTGGTTCTGTCTCTCCTCAGGGTGGGATCTCTGTGTGCCTCTCCCAAGAGCTCTCCCTGTCCCTGCCTGAGTCTGCATCTCTTTCTCCCTGCCTGTGTAGCTCCATTGCTCAGTGGCAGCCAACAGAATCCACTCGTGCCAGTGAAAGGAGAAAGGGACTTATTATTAAGGGGCACAGAGAATGTCAGAAGACACAGGCTCCAGGCTGAGCCTCCAGGGCACTCCCAAATCCACCGCTCAGAAAAGGCCACCCAGGAACTGCTGCTGCTCCCCTGCTCGATCAGGAGGCCGGCTGCGGGTTCCGTGACCGCCCAGGCTCGCTGGGATCCACGGTGGCAGGGAGGCGGCCAAGCGACTGCCACTCTTCCACTTAATTAGAAATTCAAGCTTCCCGCGGAGGCATCTGATTGGTGGAACCTAAATCTCCTGGAACGCCCCCTCCCCGCCACAAGGCATTCTGGGAATTGTAGTTTTACCTTGCCGGCCGCGGCAGTTAGCGCGCTAGGAGAGTGAAATAGAGGCGAAGTGGAATAAAGGTTGCGGGGGCCCATTTTCTCCCCATGATTGCACGCACTCTCTCACTGTCCATTTCTTTCTTTTTAAAGTTTTTTTTATTACAGTTGGCATTCAATTTTACATATTCAATTTCAATTACAGTGGATATTCAATATTATATTAGTTTCAGGTGTATGTACAGCATAGCGGTTAGACACCTGTTTAAGTTATCAAGTCATTTCCCGTTAAGTCCAGTACCCACCTGACACCACACACAATTATTACGGTATTAGTGACTAGATTATGCTATGCGTCCAACTCCCTATTTCATGTATTTCTCACTTTCAGTCCTCTTTGTCTCTGCCTGTTCTTTTGCTCCTTTCTCACTGTCCAGTTTTATTTCAATCCTTCATCTCTATGGCCGTCTCTGGTCCTCTTTCTTCATCGCTGGCTGCTCAGCGCCGAGCCCCACAGTCTCCCTGCCTCACCCTCACCCCTATGCCCAGGTGCAGCTCCAACATGGAGGGTGGTCTCCCTCCCGGCCTCCACCCCATTGTCAGCTGAACCAGAGGCTCAGAGCTGTAAGGGAGGGGAAGGTACCGGAGCCCCTGATTCCTCGGACAAGGCAGGAAGAAGACCCAGACTTTGGCATCTCTCAGCTGCTCTCCCTGCAGGTGGGAAAGGCCAGCCCCTCCAGGTAGGCAACCTGAAGGGAAAGAGTTTGGGGAGTTCCTGGACAGAGCTGCTGTAGCCACAGGGGTTTGGGGACAGAGCCAGGCCCTCTGTCAGCCAAATGTAATTGACAACCAGCTCTCCTAGAAGCTGTGGCTACCTCCACCCCCTCCCTCTTCACTGTTCTTCCCCTTACCTAGTGATCTGAGAACTGCAGGGAAATGGAGCTCCATCCTCAGGAAGCACGTGGTCATTCCAAAAATATTTACTATGTATCTCCTGATTCATTGCCCTGCACTGTTCTAGACACTAGGGAACAAGAGAGACGACAAATTTCCCTACCCTTACGAAGTTACACTCTACTGAGGGAAATAGACAATAAACAAGATAGGTAGGTAAATTATACAGTATACCAGATGATAATACATGTCATGAAGAAAAATGGGACAGAGGAAGGAAATAAGGCTGGAAGAGAGAAGCACTGCAATTTTCAGTAAGATGAATGGAAAGTCTTTCTTGAAAACGTGGCATGTCAGTAAAGACCTGCAGGAGAGGTGGGAGGGAAAATGGAGATATCTGGGGAAGGAGCGTTTCAGGCAGAGAAAACAGCAAGTGAAAGGCCCTGGGGGAGAATGCGCCTAGAATATACGTGGAGTAGCAAGAAAGCAAGGGCGGCTGGAGCAGAGTGAGCAAGGGGAGGGCGCAAGGAAATTGGGTCAGAGAGGAGACAAACAGGGCCCTTTCATTTGAGGTCTTGGGGGCCACGGCGGGCTTTGACTTTTACACCTAGTGAGATGGAAGCCGTGGGAGGCTCCTGAGCAGAGGGATGTGAGCTGACTGGGATTCTAATAGCATCACTCCGGTGGTTGTGTGGGGAGTGGTCTGCAGGGGATGGGGGCTAGGAGCACGGAGTAGAGCAGGGAGCCCAGTGACAGGATGGCTGCAGAGGTCCAGGAAGAAGGCGGTGGCGGCTGTGGAGATAGAGAGGAGTCGTGGACTACAGATGTTATTTGAAGGCAGCATTGATGGCATTTCCTGGAAGACTAGATATGGGGCGTGAAAGACAAAGAAGAATCAAGGATGGCTTCTAGTCACGTTAAAGCTCTTAGGACTGGAGTTTGGTCCCAGTGAGGATTAGAAATAAATCAGGCTAAGGCTAAGATTAAGGATCGGTGGCAATCACTACCACCAGAGTTTGGTTTGGGGTTGCAGAAAGGGTTAGGATTCGGGTAAAGGTGACAAGTAGCGTTGGTGTTTGGGTTAGGATCACGGTTAAGGTTGGGTTATATAGGATAAAGGTAAAGATTAGGCATTGAGTTAAGACCCTGGTTATAGCCAGAATCACAGTCAAGGCTAGGATTATGGCTAAAATCGGGGCTGTGTTTGGATCTAGGAGTGCATTGGAATTCTCTCTGGGATCAAGGTCGAGGTGAATCAATCTCTGGTCAGGACCAAGGTTAAGGTTTCAGATTGGAGTACACCATGATCATCAGATTTACAGTTAAGGACTAGGGTCATCAGAGATAGAATTAGGCCAATATTAGAATCGTAGCTAAGCCCTGGCTGGTGTGGCTCAGTGGACTGAGTGCCGGGCCTGCGACTCAAAGGGTCGCCGGTTCGATTCCCAGTCAGGGCACATGCCTGGGTTGCAGGCCAGGACCCCAGTAGGGGGCACACAAGAGGCAACCACACATTGATGTATCTCTCCCTCTCTTTCTCCCTCCCTTCCTCTCTCTAAAAATAAATAAAACCTTTAAGAATCATAGCAAAGAACAGGTCATAGGTTCAGGGTGAAGGACAGTGCTGGGTTCAGGACAAAGTCAGAGTCAGGTTTATAATAGAGATAGCACCACTGTCACAGCTGAGGTCAGAGTCGGGCTAGGCCAAAGGTGGAGTTCAGACAAGGACAGGGGTAGGATCACCTTTAAGCACTGACCCAGTTTTTGTCAGAACGCGGGTTGGGATGACTAGGGGGCATGGTGGCGGCCTGTGTGGACCCTTGGCCTCCTTGCACCTTCCTGCCACCGCACAGGCAGCCGGCACCACAAAGAACCGGAAGTCTGAGCAAGTCTTTGACCGCCTGCGGGAAACTGTCACGAGTGCTGTGATGCAGAAACACTCAACCTCTATGAGCCGAAGCACCGTTGGAGGTGATGTATCGGACAGACATACAGATCCTTCTGGACATTTGCACAGCACAGAGCGGGGACTGCCTTCCACTGTGAAATCTCTTATCGGCGTGGCAAGAACCCAGACATACGTGCAAGAACACCCTGTAGCTGATCCTGTAGAGCAAACAGTGGAACACAGAGCCGCTAATACTTCATTTACAAATATGGCATCAGCAGATGAAAGAGCACAGTCCTCACAAAGAAAGACATAGATGAACCACATCGTCAGGACCCAGTAACAACTGTTCAAGACAAGGGGCCATATTCACTGCGAAAGGAGTTAGTCTCAGAAGTTACCTCCAAGGGCTGGCCGAGGGGCTGGCAAGCCAGCACAGGCATCTTCAAATGCTAATGAGGGCTGGCAGTAATGGAACGGTAAATACATACCTTACATTGCTGAGACTGAGGAACTGGCGGCTATGGCGAGAGGGGACATAAGGACACCGACAGCAGCAGCAACATTTGTAGAGCAAACATGAAAGTTGATGTACAACCCCCCGTCTCCTAGATCTCTACCAGCTGGCATTAGATGTATTTGTCATTTACAAAATACAAGTACATGTGTTTGCCTCGGCAGCACACGCACTAAAACTGGAAAAATGCAGAGAAGATTAGCATGGCCCCTGCTCCAGGATGACACGCAAATTTGTGAAGCATTCCCTATTTTTTTTTTAAATGGTATTTTCGATAGGATTTTTTTTTTTAATAAGCTGAAGAAAGGCTGTGTGACTTGATCAAAGGAAAGAGGTACAGGATTTCTAAATAAAAGGGAACGTCTGAAATGAAAAAGAAAAGAAGGTGGGTTGGGTTAAGGTGCTGAC
>VMDR010005057.1:0-54526 GCA_007922815.1 Macrotus californicus | reverse complement strand
TTGCTGCTTTTAAGATTCTCTCCTTATCTTTCATCTTGGGTAATGTAATTATGATGTGCCTTGGTGTGTTTCTCCTTGGGTCCAACTTCTTTGGGACTCTCTGAGCTTCCTGGACCCCCTGGAAGTCTATTTCCTTTGCCATATTAGGGAAGTTCTCCTTCATTATTTGTTCAAATAAGTTTTCAATTTCTTTCTCTTCTTCTTCTCCTTCTGGCATCCCTATGATTCGGATATTGGAACATTTCAAGACATCCTGGAGGTTCCTAAGCCTCTCCTCGTTTTTTCGAATTCTTGTTTCTCCATTGTGTTCTGGTTGAATGTTTCTTTCTTTCTTCTGGTCCACACCATTGATTTGAGTCCCGTTTTTCTTCCCATCCCTGTTGGTTCCCTGTACATCTTTCTTCATTTCCCTTATTGTATCCTTCATTTGTTCATCTAATTTGCGACCAAATTCAACCAAGTCTGTGAGCATCCTGATTACCAGTGTTTTGAACTGTGTATCTGATAGGTTGGCTATCTCTTCATCACTTAGTTGTATTTTTTCTGGAGCTTTGATCTGTTTTTTCATTTGGGCCATTTTCGTTGTCTTGGCATGCCTGTTACGTAGTAAGGGGTGTAGCCTTAGGTGTTCACCAGGGCAGGGCGGCCACGTCGCTGCGTTGTGACGCTGTTTGTGGGGGAGGGGTCCAAGAGGGAACAATGGCGGCCGCTCCGCTCCCTGCCGGTTACCAGACACCCTCCGCACTACCCACAGTCCAACGGGGCCCCTCTGGTGCTGGCTCTGGTGCCGATCCCCGGTGGGAGGTCTGTGTATGCTCCAGGACCCTGTGGGTCTCTCCAACGAGCTCTCCAGTGAGGCCGGGAGTTTCTCCCACTGCCGCTGCCTCAACTCCCACAGGAGTTTTCAATCAGAGGCTTTGAGGCTTCACCTCCCTGCACCGGAGCTCTGGGTTGCGGGGTCCGTCCCGCTCCCGAGCCGTTCCTCCCCGTTTATCACCACGAGGGAGTGGGACGCCCGGTCCCCAGCCGCGCCTTTCCCGGATCCGCCAGCCGCCGCCCCGCCTCGTGAGTCCTCTCCGCCCCTCCTACCGGTCTGGATGTATGCTTCTTAATTTCTTGGTTGTCAGACTTCCATACGTTTCGATTTTCTGTCAGTTCTGGTTGTTTTTTGTTTTAAAATTTGTTGTTGTCCTTCTTTTGGTTGTGCAAGGAGGCACATTGTGTCTACCTACGCCTCCATCTTGGCCGGAAGTCAATTTTATATTTTATAATACCTTTTGCTAAATGATGAGGCGGCTACTACCTTTTTGGCTGATAGTTGAGAGGACCCTGAGAGATAGTTGCTTATGGTGTGATTTTCAGAGAGCAGATTCTGAACTGGCTAAGAAAAGTGACTTTTCTCTGTTTCTGCTCCTGTCTATTGCATGGTATAATTCTTGTCATGCTGATTTTTTACTGAAAAAAGGTCTGCCTTAGTTGTTAATGAGAAACCTTGGTCATCATTGTTGTTGTCATTGTCATCATCATCGTAGTCATCATCATCATAGCAAACACTTAACTATTCTTATGTAGCAGGAACTATCCAAGCCAATTACATACATCAACTCATTTACTCCCCATAACAACCCAATGAAATAGGTACTGTTATTATCCCTTTTTCATAGATGATAAAACTGAGACACAAAGAAGTTAAGTAATTTGCTCAAGGTCATTTATTTAACTATTAAGTGGCAGATCTAATGTTTGATCTAAATCTAGCTGCAAAGTCTGTACCCTTTTAGTTGTCTACCCCACACTGCCTCTACACTGTGTGGGAGGTCCATAGCAGGCTCTGCTCTGAAGCTCAGAATTTTCAGGCACAAAATAAGTACAATTATTTGGGCTGCTTTCTTAGGGGCCTTTGGAGCTCTGTGAGTTGGAAGAATTATATTGAATTGGCCAAAAAGTACATTTGTTTTTTCCCCATAAGATGGTTCTATAGTGCTTAGTTGTCTTCAACTTCATTTGAAACAGTTTTGTTAGATTGTATTGTGACAGCTGTCATATCAGCGTGCATTTTAGAAAGACAACAAAATTGGTGAATTTTTGTCTAGCCATTTTAATATTGAAGATGGAAGAAAATATGCAACATTTTTGGCATATTGTGCTTTATTATTTCAAGAAAGGTAAAAATGCAACTGAAACATAAACAAGGATTTGTGCAGTGCACAGAAAAGGCTCTGTGACTGATCGAATTTGTCAAAAGTGGTTTGTGGAGATTTGCTGGAGATTTCTTACTGGACAATGCTCCATGGTGGGGCAGCCAGTTGAAGTTGATAGCAATCAAATCAAGACATTAATTGAGGACAATCAAGATTATACCATGTGGGAGGTAGCTGACATACTCAAAATACCCAAATCAATGAAGTTATTGGTGAAAATGGAAAATGTGTCATTTATTTTATGGAAAAAACTAAATTGACTTTTTGGCCAACCCAATATTATAAACACTGTGTTTATTATAACATTGTGATGTGAGATTTCCCCTTTTGAGGAAAGAAAGAGGGAAATCTAAGTCCCCTTTCTCACAAGTAGAATAACTCTGGAGAGCATCAGTTCACCAAATATCCACCTGTCATGCAGCCACCACCCACGTCGGACCTGGGGGCTGATGCCTCCAGCTAACAGTCTCCCCGGCTGCATACATGTGGCTGCAAGTGTATTCCCTCCTACTCTTGACCAAGGGGGTGAGGCGAGGGTTGTCATTTTTACTTAATTTCAAGAAGGGTGCCTCTTTCTTTCAAGCACTTATTGCCATTTCCTTAGGAAGTTCCTTCCAGAAGAGTAGGACACAGATGCCTTGTCATCCACTTTAAGAGACAAAATAAAAAATGGCGGCAGGTGAGAAGGGTGATGTCCTCACGTCACTCTCTATGTTGGTAATCTGCAAAGCCATGGCTACCAGCCAGGCTGACACCACAGACACAGGGTTGCACTCCAGAAGATTGGACGTTGCTCCCGGTGCCCCTTCCTGACTCAGACGTGGCTGGAAATTTATCTGGGGACCGTGCTCTTAGTTCCTTATACATCCCACTTTCCTCCAAGGGCTCTCCCTCACTGTTCCTGTTATATTGTTACTGGAATGTTCCAACCTGTAGTGAGTGTTTGCAGTTAACCCCTTTAAGAAATAAACCCTAAAAGAAGTCAGTGGTACTGAAAGAAGCAGTATTTTGGAACCCTCCCCAAGCCTCCTCTTCTCCCCAAGGAAGAAATATACACCCAGAAGTTGAAGCCAAGTCTATGAGCCTAGCTGCCCTTCCTGGGGTTTGTTGGTCTTCTGGAGGGGAGACCATCCCAGAAACAACTTTAGGTCAATTACAGCATCAGCCCCTTGAATAAGGGAGAGGGAATAAACGAGAAGGAAAGTGAAAGTGGGAGACAGAGGGGGAGAGAGAGAATTTGATTGGCCTGAGTCGAGTCATAGTCCAAGAGAGAGAAAGCCATAGGGAGAGCAAAGGGAAGCACTGTACGTGGCATCCACAGCGAGCTTTTTGTTACTTGCTGTTTCCACCCCCACTTGCAGCAGCAAGCCCCAATTTTCCCTTGGCTTTGATCTGTCTTGGTGTAAGTCTCTTCTGGGTGGAGCGAATGAAGAGGGAAGTGTGAATGTCTCCTTGAAGTCTGAGATATGTCACTGTGCACAAAGATGAGCTGCAGGTGGATGCAGAGCCCTGAGGCTGTGTGCCTGTGCCTACAGAGTGAAGCTTCTGCAGGGTCAGGAAAGAAGGTTAAACGGTCTTGTCTCTGGGTCCTTATGTGGCCTCTTGCTTTGGCAGGTCTGGCTCTTGGCCTCCTTCATCATCCTGTGGCTGCTGCAGAGAATTAACTTAGGAGTCAGAAGTCATCCTCTCTTTCTTCCTTTTAGTGTTAGAATACGCAGCAGGGGCTCTGGAACAGGTTGCTAACTAGTCCAATGCCCCAGAGACTCTGTTGAATTTGAGAGCCAGGCCTCAGGGTACCTTTCTCTCATCCGGTGTCGGGCCATGCTCTTCTACAGAAACTGGTGAGCATGACTGTGGCCGCCGTAGGAAGTTGTGGGGATCTGTTACCTTGAGCATCTCTATTTCTTTTCATGACTAACATCAAACATGTTGCTAATAGTAGAAGGTTCATAGCAGGTTTGGAGGGCAAGGGGGTGTGCTGAAGGTTTTTATTCTTTATGTCCCAAACCTTCTTTCTAAAGCTGTAACTATTCAGTAACATTTGAGTGGAGCATTTTATAATATAAGAAGAAAGTATAATTGAAATGTGGTTCTATAAGCCAAAAGGAATATAAAAAGAGAAGTGTGGGTTTCTGTTTTAAAAGCTGCAAAATACCGTGGTGTGGATGGTGTACATGAACATTTCTGAGAGCTCAAATAAGATAAAAACATTTCAAAGTATTAACCCCCCTGTCCCAGTCTGCATTTACTCACTTGTTCTCATTTGTGGGGTCATATCGGGGAAATGGATCATGGTCATTATCATTAAAATCATAGCTAGCCTCTGGGTCCTAAGGAGACAACAAAAATAACACTGTAGCGTCATGAAAGTAAAACAGCACTTCCCAAGCCTCCTCCCCTACCCTGTTGTCATCCGGGCTGAGAACTCAAAGGTCTGCACATCAGAGTTTCTGGCCCTGTGGCTGGTCACTTATTATACCCATAAACCAGGCAGACAGAAAAGTGAGCCAGCATGCAGTTCCCAGTGAACGTTACCAAACCAATAGCTTGTAGAGGTTCGTAGGATGTTAAAACCAGAGGAATCAGTTCAGTTAGTTCAACCACGTCATGCTTCAAATGAGAACATTCAGGCTCAGAGAAGTTGAATGACTTAACTAAGCTACAAAGCTTGTTAGCAACACTTTGGCAGCCTTGTCCCTTATGAATATAGGTGCAAAGGGGTGGCTCAGGTCCACAATGATCTCTTTCAGCTTCCCCAGTTATACTAAATAAACTTGTAATTTAATTAAAGAAGGTGTGCTTAACATGTAAAACAAGCTTCTAGGCTCCACCCCCTTTTCCAACCCTAATACTATACCTAAACATCTCCTACATAGGAATTCTATCACCCTACTGTTACTTCTCTGTATTTTTCATATCTTTTAATCCTTCCTATTCTCTACTACTCTTTATCTCTTCTTTTCCTTCTCTTTCCCTTTACTCTTTAGCTGCGGAATGTGGATGAGTGGAAAGGATGAGAGAAAGACAAGGGGCGATCTTAAACAGGAAACACTGATCGAAACAAAGGCCCAAGATATTATAGAGAGCTTAAAAAACAATTAAATACTTTTCATTGACTTACTTCCCATTTCTAATAAGCTTTTCTTTTCTCAGCTTGTCATTTTGGCACTGTTCATTGCACACTTTGAATTTGCATGTAAGGGATCACATTCACGTACCTTCACAGTGTGAGAGACACCGACCCACGGGGGTGTGAGGAGGGAGATCGTGAGATCTCAGGCATCAGCTTGATTTGTTTGCTTTCAAATCAAGCAAAGAACCACTAGTTCTGAGTGGTACAGAGTCTGAATGGCTTTTAATCATTTAGTTGGTGTGAATGCCTTTTCCCACCACCAGTGCACATGTTTTTGTACAGTCCGTAGCTCCACTAAATTCTTTCAACACTCCCTGATACAATGAGTTCATATGGGCTGGTGGAGAGGTGAGGGAAGTGGCAATACCTTGGCCCATCATTCCCTGAGCCAACATCCAAGCAGCCTCCACTTGTGGAAAGGAAAGCCCTAACCGTGTGTCTGTGTAGACAACTATGTAAGTGGCAAGTCATGGGAGGGTCCAGACTCACATAATTGGAATAGATGTCTGTGTGATTCCACTCCAAGCCATCATCCAGTACAGTGATAACAACTCCTTTGCCTGTGATGCCTTTTTGCCAAACAGGTATCACGTGGAGATCCAGCTTGGGCAGGGAGGCAGTCATCCTGGTGTCTTGCTGGTAAAGGAAAACAAAGAAGCATTGGTAAAATCGTGATCAACTTGCTGCAAATGAGAACTGAGGCCGCAGTCTGGGGATCCATCTTGATTTTTCCCGGGGTCGCTCTCCTCTTTAGAAGAAGGATATTAGGTGAAATAACAACAAAGTTGAGGGCAGGGCCCAGTGAATCATCAGAGTGCTGATCTTTCCCCACTTGTTCCAATGGAAAATCACTTAAAAGAATGAATCACCCTTGTCCCTTCTCTTTGAGCTGCATGGCTTCAAAGAAGCAGTTTGTCCCCAAGTTTCTTTCATTTATAACAACCTGCTTGAGCTTTTCATCTACCTAAGCTTTATTGGACATCCTATGTTTCCATCTCCCCGCAAATCCTAAGCCTCTGTTGCCACAATAAACCTACTTTATATTGTCTGGTTCACAGTCATTTGTGGATGTTTTTTATAACTTTTCTAAAAGAAAAAGCAGAACCTGGGATGCCCAGGAGGTTGTGGTCTCACCAGGACTTGCACTTTAAATTGCCTTTTACAATTATGAGTGGGTTAGAGAGCAAGTACCTGTCAGAGGAGTTTTGGGGTTTTCTTTGCCCAGCAGCATTTCTGATAGTTACATTGTGTGGGGCTGCAGGAGAGAAGAGCTGCACAGCAAGGGAACACAGGTATGAGAAGCATCTGAGAGAGATGCATTAGAAGAAAGCCAGGTTTCTGGGATCAATAAGGAATTGATAAATAACAACAATCAAAAGTGTCAGCGAACAGACTGCCCTCTGGCTGATGCTCTTCAGAAACAGGTGGGGGAAAATAAGACCTAACTAACTAAAACGAAGCTGAATTATAGGAGATTGTTAGATAAAGCCAGGGAAGAGGGCCTCTATGTCAGCCACAGGAACAGTCACAGAATGTGGTTGCTAAGAGTAGGGCCTCTGGAGCTATGAATTATGACCCCACCACTAGTAACCATGTGATTTTGGCAAGTTATTCAACTCACCAGTGTGTCTGTTTCTTCATCTGTTAAATGGGCATAATTGCCATATCTACAAAATAATCTTGTAAGAATTAAGTTAATGTGTGTCAAACGCTCAGAATAGTATTTGGCACACTGTAAATGCACAGTTCTTAGCTAATGAGTCTCTTCTGCAATAAGCAAGTAATGCTTAGGTTAAATGGAATATTACTCGGCGATAAAAAAGAAGAAAGTTTTATGATTTGTGACAGCATGGATGGACCTGGAGAACCTTATGCTAAGTGAAATAAGCCAGTCAGAGAAAGACAAATACCATATGATTTCACTCCTATGTGGAATCTAATGAACAAACTGAACTAACAAGTAAAATAGAGACAGACTCATAGATACAGAGCAGGCTGATAGTTCTTGGGGTGGGAGGTTAGGGGGCGGAGAGATTGAGCAAAAAGAAAAAAGGACTCATGGACATGGACAACAGTGTGGTGATTGTGGGGAGAGGGGAATGTAAGGAGGATAAACGGTAATGGAAAAATACAATAAAAAATAAAACTTAAAAAAAAAACAGAGTCAAAAAGAATGGATCCCCCTCCCCATCCATTATGTAACAAAGATAGCTTATGGCTGTCATCAAAATTTATCTTTTATAATATTCTTAAAATTTTTATTAACCTATATTACTAATATAGAGGCTTTATATTAAAACAGAAGGGAAAACACTTTGCAGGCAAGTAGGAACACTTATAATTTCTCTACTCAAAATCCACCTTCCAATAAGGATTTGGTAACTATCTTAAAGGTAGAATGGTGTGCAAGTGTGGGCATCTGCAAATAGTTTTTGTCTTTCCTTGTGTTCCTTGCTTTAGCCGTATTAAGAAATTCTTACCTGTAAGCCTGTAAGAATTGACACTCAGGGGGTTATATACTGAATCGTGTTTACTGTATTCTTTGGGTAATTTAAAGGGTTCTGGCCAAATGTGATTTTTGACATGAATACTATTTTGGAACCCCTAACTTGCAAGACATGATCCTTCTGCACTTACTCCAGGTAAGCATAAGAAGAAAAGGCAGCCCTGACTGGTGTGGCTCAGTTGGCTGGGCATTGTCCCACGAAGGAAAATATCGCCAGTTGGATTATCAGTCAAGGCACACGTCTGGGTTGTGGGGTTTGGGCCCTGGTCAAGGTGCACACAAGAGGCAACCGATAGATGTTTGTCTCTCACACTGTGGATGTTTCTCTCCCTCTCTTTCTCCCTCCCTTCCCCTCTCACTAAAAAGAAATAAATAAAATCTTAATAAAAAGAAGACAAGAAGGCAACAACCCCTCCTCTCTCATAGGAGCTGAAGATCTGTGTTTCAGACATTCTCACCAAGTAAAAGAGAAGATCCAGATCCTGGAATGTCCCATCAGTCTGGATCTCCAAGTAACATAGCCCTCTGCTGAATTTTCCACCATTAAAGAAAACAAGCTATCTATTGTGCAGATGTAACAAAATAAATGCCGGAGTCCTACACAGTCCTTCTGTAGGGACTTACCAAGTACCACTGCTGATTCCACATGGGGTCATTGAAGAGATTTAGCGCCGAGTCCCTCAGAACGGAACGTTTACTTCTCTCTTTTTCATACTGTTGTTCAGCCCATATCACCTACGAGAAGTTTTATAGCAAGAAAAATCAGCAGTAAGTAGCCACCTCCGTGTAATCACTTTTCCTCCAGTACCTTTCCCTTCGGAGTTCAGACAGCTCCACAAAGTTTTTGTTTAACTACAGCTCAAATGGGCAGCTTGGTGAGAAGGGATTGCCCGCTGGGGACACGAACATTTCCTCTATTACAGTAAAGTGTACCTTTAGGGGGAGGAGAGGAGTCAGTGAACTGATGACTGCCTCTAATTATTTGCACTGTGAGTACAGTGGAAATAAAAGTTCAGCCTGCTTTCATCAGCAAACGGACCATAATACCCACTTTTTATACTGAGGTTCCAGAGCTCTGCGGCTGAGAATGTGTCCATGTTCATGGGAGGAGTCAACAAGCCGGGAAATCCCTGAGACTGTTGTTATGTTGCTCTCACAGCTTAATTTCTCTTTCTTTATGCACAAAAGGTGGAAATTGCAAATGTTACACAAGACAGGAAAGGTGCTACGTCTTTGCAAATCTGAAACTCTGGCTCCCCTGTGCTTCAACCTCCTGCTGAAGAGTATTTAATATAAGAAACAGATCCAGGGTGATGAATGAGCACTACTGGCCATGCACACTTACCATTAATTTAGTCTCATGTATTATGCAAAGAGATCTGACAGTACAAAAATTACCTGCCCCACATTTACGGCATAATCCTATTATACTTAAGGTCCTGAGAGGCTGAGGGGCTGCCTTGTGGTTATATTCATTATGAGATAATACCATGCTCTTATTTTGCTGGGCAACACGACTGTCTCCTACCCTAACACACGAGGACAGTCCGGTGTGTGGTAGGGTATTGTCAAGGTGAGGATGCTTATGAATCAGATGCAAAAATAAAAACTGAAAAATAATTTGCAATGAAAGCATAAAACCATCCATTAACACTGAAATTTCAATTAGAAAAACACTGCAAACCTATTTTAAATATTGGAGGGACTTGAGAGCTAGAAATTAGTCACTATAATTTATTTTTAAAGTGCTTGTATTTTCAAGCTTAATTGTTTTGGCTTAAAATACCCAATGCCTGGAGTACACTGTCTGTATCTGAGTCAGCCTTTGAAAGTGGGCTGCTAGGGAGCGAGCACTGATTTCTGAGGAAGAGAGTAACTTACAGGTGGAGATTTCATTAATGGTCTTATAAAGATGGAGGGTGGCTGCACTTCAGAGGGCTAATTTGAAGCGTGTTATCGCCATTATAAGAACCAATACAACGACAATCAAAAGCAACTTTTAAAGTGGAATATAAGAAGAAGCACTCTGCCTCCTGATCACATAAATATCCAATTGCTGGAAATAATGTTACAATCAGGATCGTTGACTCCAAATCCCTTATTAATCGCTACGAGAGCAGACCAAATGGAACAGAAGAGACTGATGGTGTCTTTTTGTTGTGTATATGATAGGTATAATGTACTTAACTGTAAATAATCCTTTTGATTTGGAAAGATCATTAAAGATCACCTAGTCCAACACTCCACTCAAGCTTCTATGGGTTTTATTCTTTTTTTTTCTCTTATTTATTTATTTATATTACTTTAGTGTTCAATTACAGTTGTCTGCATTTCCCGCCCCCCATGCCCCCCCCACCCCAGCCAATCCCACCTCCCTCCCTTGCTTCCACCCTCCCCCTTGGTTATGTCCATCAATTTACTCTCTAACATAACTTTATAAGAGAAGAAGTCTATATGATCCTATAAAATTATCCCCAGAATAAATTAATTGTAGGAAAAAACCCTAGAACCCTGTAGAACCCTCTCTGGGATTTTTTTCTACAATTAATTTATTCTAGGGATAATTTTATAGGATCATTCAGACTTCTTTTCTTATAAAGTTATGTTAGAGAGTAAATTCTTAGCTCTTCTTCATTATTCCTTGAGATTTCTTCCCAAAACCAACTATTAAGGAAATATCTAAAGAATGGAACTGAGGCATCCGTTCATTTTAGTGCGATTAGTTTGAGTAGTAACAATAGTTAGGTAGGTACCACTCTTTCCAGCTTTGCCCTATGAAGACAAGAAGGGAGGTCAGTTTGATTCCTTGTGCATTAATGTCAGGCATACATTTAGCAAATGAGGAAATCTCTGTTGTTTTGCCCAAGGACTTAGCCTAGCCAGAATCCTGGAAGTTGGCTTCCTTTTCAGAGCCCACAGATAATAAACCATGTGCCTTGGGGTGGTAAAGGAAAGACTTCATTGCACCAGAACCTTTTTAAGTAGTGTTCTGGGCTTCTGATTTGGTCTCCCATATCTAGCCACTTACTTGAGTAAAAGTAAGCAATGGGTGCATACGAGATGTAGGTCACTGTTTGTGGTCCTGAGACAGCACTCTTTGTCTAGGTATGGTAGCTTTTTTTTAAAAGATTTTATTTATTTCTAGAGAGAGGGGAAGGGAGGGAGAAAGAGAAGGAGAGAAACATTGATGTTCCAGAGAAATGTAGATTGGTTGCCTCTCGCACGCCCCAACTGGGGACCTGGCCTGCAACCCAGGCATGTGCCCTGACTGGGATTTGAACCGGTGACCCTTCAGTTTGCAGGCCAGTGCTCAATCCATTGAGCCACATCAGCCAGGGCTGATTTTTTTTTTTTTTATATTTGAATAGTATTAACCCAGATCTGGTCATTCCCTACCCTCATAATCTCTCTTATTATTATTTTTTTTAATTCTATAGTTGCAGAACAAATGAAAAAGAAAATTATTTCACAGTTTTTGAATTCCACAAATTTCAACAGTTCTATTACCTTTCTTTCACTTAATGCTTTACTTTCTGGGAAATTGAAAGGTTGTGTTCTATCTCCTACAAAGCTTCTGTAATTCTCTTGATTGTCCCAGGCAACAGAAACCATGTATTCAGGTCCTGACTGGTGTGGCTTGGTGGGTTGGACATAGTCCCACAAACCAAACGGTTGCTAGTTGGATTCCTGGTTAGGGCACTTGCTTGGGTTGCAGGCCAGGATCCCATTTGGGGGTATGAGAGAGGCAGCCCAATTGGTGTTTCTCTCATACATTGATGTTTCTCTCCCTCTCTCTGCCTCCCTTCCCCCTTTCTAAAAATAAATAAATAAAATCTTAATAAAAAAATAGATCATGTATACAGATATCAGGCCAGCCAGGATAAATTTCCATAAGTAGGCACATTTTCGAGACAAGGCAACATTGTTATGCAAATTGCAATACTCCCAGTATAATCAACATTTCTATCAATGTTTGCTGACTTTAAAAACAGACTGCAAAACTCAATAAATATATTATATGTGCATGCAAATTGTCCCTACATTATTTACCTATATTCATTCTAGAAATTTCCTGCTGTTGCCTAATCATTGAATATGTATTCAAACCAGGATAAAAAAGAGATCAAATATTTTGGACCAAAAACATAATACTTATGAAAACATCCTTCTTGTGAAGACATGGATTTAAAGCTCCCTCATAAACACTGGTTTCCTATACAACAAAACTAAGTAGAAATAGCAGAATGTTGTTTTCAATTATAGTGAAATGTTATTAAAAGCAGGGTTCATATATTATATTTCTTTGGCATCCACACATCAGATACTGAAGTGCTTGGTACATAAAAGGCGTAAAATAAAAGGTTGTTGATTGATTGTATTGTCAAATATTTTAATTAGTGCTGCCACTTTATTTTCAATATTTACTTTCATGCCCTTAGACTGGGTTTGTGAGCTAGTGTTATTTATACATATAATTTTAGTTAATTCAACCAATTCAATCCAATCAAGTTATTACATGCAATGACAACCCTATGGAAATAACAAGGAACACCACACATAAATAACTGTGATCACAATAAAGGAGAATCATATCTGTGAAGTGCTCCTGCTCTGCCGGCAGGCGTGGAGAAAGCAGTTAGGCGGGTTTGAAGGCAGCAGGACACTTACTCGGTCGTCATCGGACAATCTCTTGGTGATATGAAGGGCACTCCTTCGGGACCTTCGGGGTTGAGTTTTATGTCTGAACAAGTAGTGATTTTCAAGTGATCCAATCTATAAAATAAAAAAATTAAAATTAAAATCTACTTTTCAAAATAAGTATATATGGGTCAGAGTGAAACCCAACTAATTAGAGACAGCTTTATTAGGCCCATTCCTTGTACTTGAAATTAACTTTTTTCCTCATGAGGAAGATACCGATAGAAGTCATTCCTCCCTTGTCAGTGTGTTGAGTCAGATGAGGCTCATGAACTTGTCATTTGGGCTCTCACTATCCTTGGAGGCTGGTGGTGCTTCTGTTTCACAAATTTCAGAGGAACTCCACTTGTTTTTCTATGCGACAATATTGTATGGGTAGACATTTCTTTTTTAAAAATGAATTTTATCAAATTCATTCAGAGAACAATAATTTGCAGAAAGCAGGCAAATCCTTTGGGCACTATATGGTTAGTACCACATTCAGCTAAAACAATTTGTTATTATAAAATATAATCATTGAATTCATAGTGATAATTGTTATAAGCTACTAGTAGTGACCACTAGACTTTCCACTAGTTAAGCCTTTGGGGGAAAAACCAGCATACCACATTTAGGACAGGTGTAAACTTCCCTGAGTGTCCCTGGCCGGGTAGCTTAGTTGGTTAGAACATCATCCCAATATGCCAAGGTTATGGGTTCCATACCCAGTCAGGGCACAAATAAGTAGAACAACAAATCAATGTTTCTATCTCCCTCTCTCTCTCTCTCTCCCCCTCTCTCTGAATTAAAAAACAAAACAAAACAATAAAACAAACCTTTCCTGGGTGACTACTAACACCTTTGGTCCAGTTAGAACTACATTTGTTATTCTTTTAAGGTAGTGTCTCTTTGTCAACATAGTACTTAATTTGAAGCCCTGTATTTCTTTTTAAATTAAAAGACAGACAATTGACAATGGGTTATTTCTGAAGAATTACATTCTTTAAATTGGTGGTTCTCATCACCTAGAGAAATTTTAAATAGAGATCCTTAGGCCCTGCTCAAAGCCTGACCCTCAGGGAGTAAATCTGTTGTAAGTCTTGATTGAGTTGGGGAGGAAAACAATAAATAACAGTAGTTATAAAAAAGATCACCAGTGCTTAGCTCTGTTCCTGCAATCAAACTGGTTTTCATCCCCCTCAATCCGAGCTTTATCCTGAGGCCTCAAAGAGCTCAGGGTAGTGATGCTAAATTAGTGTAAACAAAAGGAGAAATAAGCAGAACCAGGAAAGCATTGTTGGTTTTTTTTTTTTTACAAAGAATTGTTATTTTTAAAATCTTTGTTAGTAATACTGTTTAAAATGGAAATGGCTACAGAAAATTTAGCATATGCAAATGATGTGTGAATAAAGCCCATGACTATGCCATCCCTTCCTTGAAGATCCTACCAAGAATCCTGACTTACTGTTTTTTACTTTGTAGACTTATATTTTGAAAGGCAATTCCCATAATGAATGGTCCAGGTTTGACATGTGCCTGGGGCTAATAGGAGAGAAAGGAAGTGGGATTTACCTTTTGATCTCTCCCACAATCTCCTTCCACACAGTTATCAGTGTTATTTAGCTGTTCAAAGGATATAGGATTAAGTCCCTAGTTCCTCCCCACCCCTACAGGACACATAAGATTTCCATGATGCCCACAGCATACTCCAGTACAATTCCACCTACTATACACTTTCTTCATTAGATACTCACAATTCCTTTCAGTTTCCAAATTACTACTAGGCAGCTTTCTTTATATCTCCCTGTTTCCCACAAGCTGTTTTCAATGACTGGAGTACCTTCTCCAATTTCATCATGTTCTCCCATCAGCCTTGGACTCTTCTTCCTAAACGCTGTGCAAATGTCCCCTCCTCTGCACTGTCTTCTTTCACCCCACCCCAATTCCATTCCATCCTCAATCCTTCAATCAAAAAATATTGAGACTCTGGGTACAACTATTACTAACACAAATTACATGCAATTACAACCATTTGTTTCTAAACCAGTCTCCTCTAGATTCTTGATTTTTTTGAAAGCGTCTCTTCTTCCTGTTAGTCCTCAGCCCTTAACACAGAGACTGACACAAAATAAGATCGGAGCAAAAGCAGAAGTCTTGATCTGCTGCTGGGACGCGGGGAGATCAATCTGTGTATTGACTTTCCTGCGGGGCATTTCAAAGACAGTTTGGCTCATAAAGTTGGAGAAGGAAGCCTCTGGCAAACGGAGAGCGCATTCCCCAGTGGATTCGATCCATGGCACAGCCTACACCCACACTGATTACTCATCTGTGACTTCAGCCGCGTCTCTACCACCACCTCCAGAAGGAAAAAAAAAAAAAACCCGCCAAAATGTTTTACGACTCCCTCCTCCCCCTCTTCAACTTCCAAGGCTAGGGGAGAAGGCTGATTCTAAGCCAAGGAAAAGGAAAACTTACATCAGAACTCACAAACCCTGGGTTCCCACGGAATTGCACCAGCTAAGCAGCCCTCCCTTGGTCAATATCTTAAAGCCCCCGCCCTGCCCCCAGCTATCTATTGATCCAGCCCTCACTCGGAGTCAATAATTTCCCTCACAAGCTGAAACCCCCAGGGAAGCTATTATGCATTGGGCTGAGAAACAAGAAAGAAAGAAATCCTTTCCCCACAGTCAGTTCTGCAGTTTGACCCTCCGGGGCGGGGGCGCTGACCAAGCAAAGTTGTGAAGCTTGGACTTTGCAAGTTTTTGGTGAAAACCTGGAGCTCTGGGTAGAGGCGTGAAGAGTTGGTTTACGTCTTTTACCCACCTCTTCTCCCGCCGGCTCCCCAGGCCACCCCCGCGGGCCCCCCAGCCTCTGGGTCGCTAGGACCAGCGGTTGGCGCTCTTCCAATGCCCTGGCCGCGCCCGCAAAGCCTTCCAGCGGACACCTCCAAGCCTGTTCAGTCCCTTCCCTCAGGACGTGGATCTGATGCTGCCATATTGAAAAGAAGGAAGCAGCTCCTGACGCAGACTAGCTGAGTCCCAGGGGACAGAGCGCACACTGCCACTCTGGGGGCGCCTGGCTGGCAGCAGCCTGCGTGTCTCTCAAGTTCTGTGAATAAGCGTGGAGGGATTTTTCTTCCAACCGTGCGGGAACGGATTTCAATTCCAGAGCGGACAGCAGCAAGAATAAGCTCTGCCCAGCTGCAACGGCTTCGTTCAGCCTGGCTGCGCCCAGCCCAAACAATAAATAATGCAAACCTTCTCTCTCCAAGCGTGCTTGCGCGAGAGCTGAAGAAGCTCCTGCTCTTTGCCACAGAGCTCAGGAGAGTGCAACCCGGAGCTCACACTTGGGAGATCGTGCTCCAGTCCCGCCAGTCCCCTTGGGCCCCAGAAAGTTTCTTGAAAGTGCAAACTCTTACCTGACCCAAAAGGTCATAGCCCAGCTCCTCGGCTATGGCCGAGGCTGCTTCTGGTCCCCCAGGGATCTCCGCCGCCCATTCGTTCACAAACTGCCTCTTCGCTTTTACACTGTTCAGTGCACACCAAGTGCAAAAGAGAACGAAAGCAGTGCACTGCAGAGTCCAGGCTCTTCGCTCCATGGCTCATACACTCGCTTGCACAGAAGTGGGAAGCAGAGGGGGAAAAGAAGCAGGATAGGAGAAAAGCCAGAAAGATTCGCTCCTTCCACCCTCGGGCTCTGGACCACTTCTCGCCCCGGTCGCTCTGCAAGGAGATAGGAGGGACGCGAGGAGAGGCTGGGCGGTGGCAAGCGCTAAGTGCAGTTCTTTCGTCTCCCGGCTGAGTGGAGCCCCAGCCCTTCCCAGCTGGAATGGAAATGAGTGTTTACACGTCAAATCTACGAAAGCCATCTCTTGACGTCAGATCTACCTGGACTAAGATCTGGATGGTATTCCTGGAGGGGTGGAGAAGCGGCTAAAATAAGCAGCGAGGGATTATGAAAAGGAAGGAACCGTTTGCTGGGATCAGTTAACTCTGTCCCTGTCGTAAATTCTGTAGCTGTGAGAAACACCTTCACGTCTCAAAGAGAAGTGCCCCCACTTGAACATAACTACCAAGAACCAAAGGCTGGGAGTGCAGCACACTTTCCCTCCTTTCTGTGCGTTTTCTTTATGTTTACTTGATTGTCTATTGTGTGGGGGGGAAAGGAGGGACAGGGATTCTTATAATGACCCTGAGGATGTCAATCAGAACCTGCTATTAAAGAGCGGATCTCGTAAATCTTTTAAATCGAATAGAGGCTGGAGGGCAGTAGGAGGGAAGCTTCTACTCCCGAGATTCTGATCTAAATTGCCTAAGAAAATGAGCACGCCTGGAAGACAATGTTAGAGCAACATCTTTAAAAATGTATTTTAACCCATTCAAGCCACCTTAATTAACAAGTTTACTTTCTTCTTTCTTTTCTCCGTCTCAATCTCAGGCAAACAATATCTAAAATTCTACTCCAGGTATTGCAGAGCTCAGTATCACCCAAATGATTAGGCACACAATTTTTTTAAACAAAATTATTTTCTTTCTTCATCAACCAGGGGTGTCAAGGGACCCAAATGCTGTTGTGTGGACTCGAGGAGAGAAAGAGCAGGTTTTATTAACTCGGAACTTTCCATTTTTCCCACATCAGAGCTCTTCACTTTGGTATTGAACTGAAGCTGTGCCATTACTTTCCCATAAAATGCACAATGTCTTTTTGTGGAAGGGTGTCTTCTGTGGAAAGAGAATAAGCAAATATGTAAATGAACCCCGCACCCCAGGGAAATGAGTTTAGTCTACATTGTTGGAGCCTATTCTGATCCTGAGGGGTTGAACCTGGCGGGAAAAGCCCCGGTACGTAGTATTCAGCACCGAGGAATGGACAGCGCCACACACACGCTTGTGTTAGGCGCTGCCCTTCCTTCGGAGCTCCAAGGACTGCCGCCCTTCTGCAACTGGCCAGAACCAAGCTGTGTTTCTTTTGTCCTGTGCCTTTCTCCTCTTTTAAATGGAAAACAGGAAATTGAAAACAGGGAGAAGTGTGGTTCAGATTCACGATCGTGACTACTTACAGGGAACTCAGGGGAACGTGTTGGACTCAGCCCAAAAGTAAAATTGCAGGGGATCAACTCGCATGTGCAAAAGGTTTTTTTTCTTTTTTTAAAATACTCCCAACCGCCGGAGGGCGCAGCCTGTTTTAGAGAGAGAGAAGAAAAGGGATAAGATTAGGAAGAAGGCACATTAATTTGTGGAGAAAGGAAGCAAAAGATATCCTTTACAGGAAGCAAATGAAACTACATTTAGTGGAGAATGATGCTGAGTAGTGCTAATTATTCATTTGCCTCCATGTTGGCGGAAATATGGGAGATGATCACTCCTTTAAAAATAACACTTCTTAACAAAAACAAATGCCAATGTTAATCAGCCAGGTGATGTGTTAAGTGTATCACAATAATGTGAGTAACTCTCACATAAGATGTGGAATGGACTCAGATTGATAGCTCTTCTGTCTGCTCTAAAAATTTACTCAATGCTCAATGTGAGTACTGAAGGCTGAGTGAACTGCCCTCTTCCCTTCATACCTCAGCCTGAATGGTGGCTTCAAGCTCTCTAGGGTGTTTCATTCTCACAGTAGACAGATGCTATGTGCTAGCAAAGCAAAAGAAGCTTTTGGCTAATGTTTAATAGTGGTAGGTACGGTTAGAGCTGGAATATGTTTGCCCCTTTCCTATTATTATTCAAGAAAATCAGTTTGGCAGAGTGTTGGCAATGAGGCCAGTGTCCCATTAATGAACAATTTGTCTTATATGGAGCACCGTGCAAGCCTGGGACAAACCTTTGGTTGATTTACTTAATAGGTTAAACTATTGTAGGAAGGTACTATGTCCATCCAAACAATATAAGTAATTTATTCTGAAATTGACTGAATTTTATCTGATGAACTGTATTTGCCAAATTTCTGGGATGTAGACAAAATGAATGTTTGCTAGGGGTGTATATGTAGATGTAGAATCCATCTTAATTTTGTCATATAAAGGGGTAGCTAGCCCTATTCTGCTGTGTGGATCAGAGTAATAACTTCCAGGCCCATCAGTGTTTTCTTAAAAATATATATCATGAATTAGAAAAGCCAATTATCACTCAAGTTAGTTTTAATAGCATTACATTCATCTGATTAATTTTTATATAAAACAGGATAATTCAGAAACTGAAGAAGATTATATTTCTATTATGAATTATCCAATGAGTGTCATGTCTTGGAGAGTAAGAGGACCAAGGCCAGTATAAGCAGGAAGTAAGAATATGTTCAAAGACCTACAGATCACCATACCTCTTTAGTCTTAAAAACAATTTTTAAACCTTTTCTTACTGTACAATAAAGTACAAGTGCACAAAACAATGTGCTCAATAATTTATCGCAAAAGGTAAACACTGTGTAACCCCTGAGGTCAAGAAAAAGAACTTTGATAGCCCTTCAGAATAATATTCCAAGGTTTTCAAGAGACATAGGAGGAGTGAGGAAATACCATAAGTTTAACATTTTCCAGTTGTGCAGACTTACCTGCTTCCTTTGGGTAACAGTAACTCTGGATTAAGACAAATCTGTGATTAATTAGTCTGTAATTAAACTAGAAGATATTTGATAACAGAACATACTATAGAGGAAAATATGCCTATAGTGGTGTTTCCCAACATAGAAAATAACAATATTTGTATGGCATGCTGGAGTAAACTGGAGGAAATTTTAGGACACCTGTGTGGGGCTTGGTAAAGAAATTCATTACATCTTCTTTGTATAAAACAATTTTGGTAAGAAAATAAAATATAATATTTGGGGAAGTGTATTAAAATTGAATATAGATTACATTAAATTGAGAAATATGAATATACCTCTATTCATATTATTTTTGTCTCAAGTTTTATGTTTGAAACCCTATAAACCATTTCTTTTTTTAAAAAATATTTTATTTTTAAAAATATTTTATTTATCTATTTTTTAGAGAGGGGAAGGCAGAGAGAAAGAAAGGGAGAGAAACATCAATATGTGGTTACCTCTCACGCACCACCCACCACTGGGGACCTTGCCCACACTCAGGCATGTGCCCTAGATGGGGAATCAAAGCAGTGACCCTTTGATTCATAGGCTGGTGCTCAATCCACTGAGCCACACCAGCCAGAGTGTATATGCCATTTCTAATCAAACCATTTTAATTATGATCTTCTCAAATTCTTGATAGCTGCTGTCAATGAGAAATCTTATTTGCAGAAATAGGAATAAATATTTTTAAACAATTTTACAACTATCAAAATATTCACGACATTTGATTTTCAATATAGCAACTCTTCCTTTTATGATCTTAGTAAATTTACCATTGGAGTGTCATAAAAGGGTGCTATAGGTTTAAAATTCATGCAAATTTTGTATGTCAAGTATGACAACTTATATTGAAAAATACCCATGCCTTTTAGAGATGTTGCCATGCACGTACTTTGCTACAAATGGATATGCATGTTTAATGTGTGAAAAGACAATAGTGGGCCACCACCTAAAGATACATGGCTGACCTTCTCATTGCTTATCCTCCTGTGGTCAAATTTTGGTAGGCATGCTATGCTAATTAAGCACTTAGAACATGAACTCCAGCAGATCCACAGATCCTTTTCCCATGATGGAAAGGGCATGCTTGCAGCAAGTTGCTGAAGTAGATATCAAGGTGATAGACCTTCATTCAACTTGATTGAGCCAACTACCATGAGGGGTAAGTGTCACTATTATTTTTTAAAGATTATTTACTTATTTATTTTTAGAGAGAGAAGAAGAGAGGGAGAGAAGGAAAGGGAGAGAAACATCAATGTGAGAGAGAACATTAATTTGTTTCCTCTTGAATGCACCCCAAACAGGGACCAAACCCACAACCCAGGCATGTGCCCTGACTGGGAATCAAATCAATGACCTTTTACTTTGCAGGTCAATACCCAACCAATTCAGTCACACTGGTCAGAGCTGCATCGCTAATTATGATTGACTAATTGATAATCTGGTTGGGTCTTCTTCCCAGGAGCCCAGGATCAAACAACTGGCCTAGCCTTCCCCAAGGATGAGATGACAAAATATCTTAAGGGACATCTATAATTCCACCAGCTGGGACAGCTCTGTTCTATAGAAATGGAAGTATGAGGTTAACAAAGCAAAGTCTGTACACTGAAAGGCTCTGAGGTGGATAACTAATTTTAAAGGATTTTGTGAATGAACTAGACAAACACTTGAAGTCTTGAATTTAATACAAAATAGAATTATTAGAATTGAAGAAATTAGTGCTATTAATTACAATTATTAAAAATGATTAGTCATTCCTAATGAAAGCTGATAATTAAATTTAGTCATATACAAGTGTTTATTAGCAATTTTTCTTTAGAACAGGTTATTTTTGTTTGGTTGGTTTGTTGCTTTTGTTGTTGTTTTGTTTTTTATTGTATTTTTTTTTACCATTACCATTTAGTCCCCTTATACCCGTCTCCCCACCATAACCACCATACTGTTGTCCATGTCCATGAGTCCTTTTTGCTCAGTCTCTCCACCCCTTACTTCTCCCTGCCCTTCACCATCATGCTGCTCTCTATGAGTTTGTCTCTGTTTTGCTTGTTTAGTTCAGTTTGTTCATTAGATGCCACATATGAGTGAAATCATATGGTATTTGTCTGTCTCTGGCTGGCTTATTTCACTTAGCAGAATGTTCTCCAGGTCCATCCATATGTTTATGGCCAGGTAGTATTCCACTGTGTAAATGTTCCATAGTTGTTTTATCCACTCATCTACTGATGGACACTTGGACTACTTCCATATCTTGATGATTGTAAATAATGCTGCAATGAACATAGGAATTCTTGTATTCTTTTGAATTAGTGTTTTAGATTCCATCAGATAAATCTCCAGAAGTGGGATTGTTGGATCAAAAGGCAGATCCATTTTTAATTTTTTGATGTATTTCCATACTGCTTTCCACAGTGGCTGCACCAATCTGCATTCCCACCAAGAGTGCAAAAGTGTTCCCCTTTCTCCACACCCTCATCAGCACTTGTTGTTTGTTGATTTATTGATGATGGCCATTCTGACACATGTGAAATGGTATCTCATTGTGGTTTTAATTTGCATTTCTCTGATGATTAGTGACATTGAGCATCTTTTCATATATCTTTTGGCCATCTGTATGTCCTCTTTGGAGAAGTATCTATTCAGGTCCTTTGCCCATTTTTAAATTGGGTTGTTTGGTTTTTTGGTGTTGAGTTTTGTAAGTTCTTTATACATTTTGGATATTAATTCTTTATCAGATGTCAGAGAATATGTTCTCCCATTCTTTGGGTTGCCTTTTTATTTTGTTGATGTTTTCCTGTGCTGTGTACAAATTTTTTAGTTTGATGCTTTTTGTTTTACATCTCACATATGAGTGAAATCATATAGTTCTTGTCCTTTTCCATCTGACTTATTTCACTTAGCATAACACTCACAATACCCATCCATGTTGTACAAATGGCAACATATCATCTTTTTTATGGCTGAGTAGTATTCCCTTGTACCATACCTGCTTTATCCAATCATCTGTCCAAGGATGCTTGGGTTGATTCTATGTTTTGGCTATTATAAATAATGCTGCAACAAACATAGGAGTATATATATCTTTATGAATAAGTGTCTTCAAATTTTTCAGGTAGTTATCCAGAAGAGGGATTACTGAGTCATACGGTATCTCTCTTCTTAATTTATTGAGGAACCTCCATACTGTTTTCCACAGTGGGTGTACACGTTTACATTCCTATGAGCAGTGTATAAAAGTTCCTTTTTCTCCATATCCTATCCAACACTAGTTATTTCTTGTATTATTGATAACAGCCATTCTAAAATGTGTGAGTTGGTATCTCATTATAGTTTTGATTTACATTTCCCTTATAGCTAGTAATGTTGAGCATTTTTTTACTGTACCTGTTGGTCATTTATATGTCTTCCTTAGAAACATGTCTTTGATCTTCTGCCTATTTTTTAATCAGCTTATTTTTTATTTTTATTGAGTTTTATGAGTTCTTTATATATTTTGGCTATTAGCCCCTTGTCACAAACCTTGTTTACAAATATCTTCCTCCATTTGGATGGTTGCCTTTTTGTTTTGTTGATGGTTTCTTCTGCTGTGTCCGAATATTTTTAGTTTGATATAGTTCCATTTATTTATTTTTGTTTGTATTGGCCTTGCCTTTGGGGCCAAGTTCACAAAGTTCCCTATGAGACCAAGGTCCATAAGTGTAGTGTCTGTATTTTCTTTTATAAATCTTAATGTTTCAAGTCTTACATTCAAGTTTTCCCTCCATTCTGAGTTAATTTTTGTGTATGGTGTCAGATAGCAGTCTAGTTTAGTTCTTTTGCATGTGGCAAAACTACGTGCTGGAGAGATTTTCCTTTCTCTGCTATGTTTTTGGTTCCTTTGTTGAAAATTAGTTGCCAGTATATGTGTAGGTTTATATCTGGGCTCTCAGTTCTGTTCCATTGGTCTGTGCGTCTGTTTTTCTGCCAATACCATACTCTTTTGATTGCTGTAGATTTGTGGGATAGTTTGAAGTCAGGGAATGTGATACTTCCAGTTGTGTAGTACGGGTTATTTTAAAATATGCATTCACTGAGTGAGTTTTGGGTTATCCCAGTTTCTATTTCGAGGCAATGCTCTTGCTTCCTCTATGCTTTCAAACACTGCCAATTTCATATGGAAAGCCCAATATATCACTGTTTTCTCTGTTCTTGAAGTGTATTTTTCCATGAGGATTAGACACTTTCAGTACTGAAAAGTGACTTTAAGAGCTATCTAGTCCTTGCTTCTTGGAGTGGGATCCACATACCAGTGTGATAGGTATCACTTCAGAGTTTGTTAGAAATTCACTCTGTCAGCCTCACCCCAGAGCTACTCAAGCAGAATCTGTATTTTTAATGAGTTGCTGGTGATTCATATGCAATTAAAGTTTGAGAAGCTTTGATCCAGTTAACATCCCCCTAGATATAGGAAACTCCTTGGGAATATTCCTATCAAGTACTTAGGTAATTCAGGGTCTCTCCGAACAGCCCATTTTTTAATTTTGATTAGCTCAAATAATTAGAAAGTTCTTCCTTGTAGTGACATAAATATTCCCTCATTACCTGCCTCTCGTCAAGCACGCCCTTTGCCCCATTGTGCCACACTGGCAACCCTCAGTCCCTCTTCTGTAGAGCGCCCCTTCAGACTCTGAAGACATACTATGTCTTACTTAACTTTTCTACTCTAGGTTGAACACCTTGAGTTTTTGAAAATAATTGCATCCTGGTTACTCTTGACTAGACAGGATTTTTTTCTGAACATACACTTAAGAATATGGCACCCTGAATTAAATGTGGGATAGGTGGCTAAACCTGTGCCGATCAGAGCAAGAATTTCACCTGTTTTTGGAAACTATCCTGCCTCTATAGGCTAAAATTGAGTTAGCCTTATTTTTTCTTATTTAACTAATAGTTTACTAGAATCCTTATTTGTACTCACATGTGCTGCTATTAAGTCACATTTTCCACCCTGCCTTAACATTGTTGTTATGCTTTGGTGATCTGCGGGGATGGAGACAGGAGCCTAAGTGTAAGACTAATTTTTTTCCCTGCTGAATTTCAGCCTCTCAGGGTTTCCAGAATCTTGATTTCATCATCATCATCATCCAGCAATTTGCTCCTAGCTTCATGCTACATTCAAATGCAATCAGCTTTTCACTGGTGTCTTTATTCAGGCTATTATTTAAAAGGTTTACAAAGACAGAAGATAGAGCCACCAGAAACTTCCCCACAGGTTAATTGATTTAGTAATCATTATGCTTTAGAAACAGTTACTAATACACCAGTGACTGTTCAAAGACAGCAAAAAGACCTAGCCACATGATGTGCTGAAGTCCAGACACGCAGTGGCCACAGGACTTACTCTTGCTGGCAATAGCTTGGCTTGCTGTGTGTCATGCTGAGGGTCAGGAATCAATACTTGTTTTGTTGGCAATGCAGACCAAATTTTTTTATACTACATTCTGAAACTGATGGTATAGTCCACTAACCTAGTTCATAGAACTTATCTTCTTTTCATTCCTGGAACTGAGAATTTTTGACCATGTCCAGTCTTTCAGCACTGATCCTTGTTCTGCTTTCTGATATTCTTCAGGGATTTTTAACACTGACTCAAGTACCTCCCTTTTAGAATAAGTTTATCCTTAAATTAAAATTTACCTATATTACCAGCCACCTCCTTTTGAATCAGCCCTAAAAAGTAGCAATACGTGAATCAAAAGTATTTGGTTTTAAGAGACAAAGAGCTGTATTCTAACTAAAACTAGCTTAATCAAGAAATGGGAAATTTATTGTCTTGTATAATTAAAGCATGAAAAAAGAATGTAGATCTGGCCAAAGAGATTGGACCTGAGACTTAGACTTACATGCATTAGCAAGTGTTCTCATTCTCTCTCCTCACTTTTCAGCTTCTACATCTTTGCAGTTCTCATTTTTCAGGCTCCTCCACAGGATGAAGTACATAACTATTGGTACTTCTGGGATCACTGCTTTCTAGTTGATAAAGAAAAGGGAAAAAAGGACTTTCCATGTTCAATATGAAGATCCCAGAGAAAAACCATAGGTGCAAGCCTTGGCCAATATGTTCACCTTGACCAATCACTGTAGCCAGAAAGTTTTTGCATTATTATTGGCCAGATGTAGGCCACACAGTCAACCTGGTTTTTGAACATGGGGGAAGGGTATTAGCGTCCTATGACTTGCAGCCATCATTATTTTGATGTTTCCAGCATGGAAAGAGCAATTCCCCAAGGAAATGTGGGGAGGAGGTCCCATAATAAAGGAAGCAAAGTGTTTAGAAATATAAATGACAATCGCCATGCCCATCAGCAGACAAGTAAAGAACAGCCATTGACCATCTATATTTTCCTATTCTGAATATTATTTCTCCTGTAGTCCATGCATTTAAGCATCATTAACATTTAAATGCAAATATCAATATTGACTTAGTTAATTCAGACAAAATAATAAAAAGCGTGTAATTGATTTAAATCTTTTAAAATTGTTTAAAGTAGACTTAGGGGGCAGGGTTATAAAAAAGATAATTTCCTTTACTAACTTTTTATTTGAACATAATTAGAGGATAAAAAGTTGCAAAAACAGTACACAGAGCTTTTGTGTCCCCTTCACTCAGCTTTCCCAAAGGTATACATTGTATGTATCTGTAGCACAATAGCTAAACAAGGACTCTAATACTGATACAATAATAGCAACTACCCTACAGACTGTCTTCAAGTTCTCTAATGATTAGTGTGGAGCTAAGCACGTTTTAGCAAGAAGTGATGGTGTGCCGTTCTCACTGCCTTGAATCAGGAGGTATGGGTACCGACATGTCTAACTTTTAGTGATCCTATCCTTGGTCACTTGGGTAAGGTGACATTGGCCAGGTTATTCTTAATTATAAAGTTACTATTTGAGAAAGAATATTTTTATTCAAAAATAGTTGTTGAAGTCATGATGAGAACACAGTATGCTAATAATATCCAGATTTATATTCTGGGGAGAAAATGAAAATTTTACTTGCATGGACATTTGTGTTCTTGACCCTTGCTACTTATTATGCCACATGTCAGAAGATTGCTTTCAGTCTTACTGATTCCATTTCTTGCTGGCCGTATCTGGGATCAAGGATGACCCACTCTTTTAACCACAATGAGAGACAATTATTTGAAGTCTGCTTTCTCTCATCTGTTTACTACAACTTCAGTATAATTCTTCAAGGATTGCATTTATTTAAACAATAAGCAGATTAATTCCAGCATTCACTAAAGAGAGAGATGAGAAGCAAAGGTAAGTTATACCAGTCCACCGTTGTTTATCCCTCAGAGGCCCTGCTACAGAGAAGGCCTGAGGATGACCAACCCTACAGCTGATGCTGGGAGCAGTGGGGGGTCTTAAGAGGCTGCCCATCCGAGCACAGACAACCCTGTTCTCCGTTCCTTATCTCTCTGACATGTCCTCCTGGGCTTCTTTGACCACCACCAACTGGAAAGAGAAAATGAATCTGTGAAAGCAGAATTGATCCACAACATATTACTTTACAAACCCTACATTGGTTTCTGACACTTATACTCAAAAGTCTGGACACTATTTTGAAAGCAGTAAGCACAGAGATAAGAGCAGACTCTCGCGCCAAAGAGCCAGGGTTTGAACCCCAGTTCGGCCACCTGATAGCTGGCAGGTTTGGACATGATTTCAACCTTTCTTTGCTTTAGTTTCCTCATTTGTAAAATGAGGCTGAAATAATAACTTGCCTGATGCAGTTATTATATATAAAATATACCTACAGCATTGTGTGATACAAATAAATGGTCATTGTCTTTGTTGAGAAAATAGCACCCTGGGCCTACCACAGTTTGTCACAAAAGTGGTGTTCCAGTGAGGAGAAGGTGGTGTGGCCCTGGAGGCACGCTGGATGGGGGACGGTCTCAGACCTTGATCCTGCTTAGCTCTGACACCCAGTTCTCATCTCCCTTTCCTCTTTGCCTACTCACTAGTTTCCAACGTGCTCCCCCTCCTCGTTTCTTTCTTTCTTTTTATCAGACTCTTATATTCTTGGTTGATTTTTCCCACAAGCCTCCTGAGAGAAGCAGAACAGATGTGATTATCTCCAGTTCACTGAAATGCAGAATAATGAAGAAATTTACCCATGGCTTATACCGCTGACTTCACCAGTTTGAGCAGTTAGATTTGATTTCATGGTGGAAGATAAAAGGTGCGTAAGGGTGATGGGAAGACCTGGAGGGTTGCTCCCTCTAAACACACTCTCTAAAAATGGCACCTTAAAAATACAAGGTGCTATGTTGACTCAATATCACTATCAGTAAGTATGATGGACAAGTCTTGTGTGAAAGCATGAGTCACTTCGTCCCACAGCCAACATCAGGAGTGGTAGTCAGATCTGGAGGCACATAGAGAAAATAGTCAAAGGGGGCGCTTTAAAAATTGTTACTTCCCTCTCCACCTTGTCCTTGTGATGTTAGAACCAGCCTGTAGACTCTACCTGTGAGATTGAATAGTAACACAATTACCTCATTTCCATTTCTAACTTTATGTGGGAATGTTTGCCTCCAGCCCACGTGCACCATGATGATGGCAGGAGTATGATGATAACTGATCTTTATGTGGTACTTTAGACTCTTCACAAAGATTTCACATCTACTGGCTTCTAATTACACTGTTATTATGGATCCCACTTCACAGGTAACTGACCTAAATCCCAGGCAGGTGAGGCCGTCCAAGTTTGCAGAGTGAATGTGACAGAACTAAAAATGGAACCCAGGCCGGCAGGGCTTCTATCTCCATTTGCATGGAGCAGTTCGATATTTAATAGTTAAAGTAATTGTTGTTAATTAGCACAATTTACTTAAGCTGAAGCTTCAGCTTTTTCATCTGTGAAGCAGGGGAAATAATATCGACTACTATTTCTGAGAACCGGAGGTGACTAAACCATATAAATCAGCAAGAACACGACTTGGCGCATGTTAAGTGCTCAGAAAATGTTAGCAGTCATGATTATTGTTTTGTCTCCTCTTGTCACTTTCTTGGCTTTACATCAAAGAGAACTGCCCATGGTTTGAGATTAATCCCAGAAGTGCTAGGTCCCTGGGTTTATATGATCTTAAAATATTATCACCCTTTGCTGCTTGGGTAAGACTGCAAGCTTGAAAAGTAAGTGAGAAATTGGATAGCACCTCTGGCTTTAGCACCCAACATATGGTAGGCCAATCATTTTCAAATGGTTTATTATGCATAAAACTCACCTGGGGTGCTTGTTTAAAACTCACAGTTCTAAGCATCCCTCTTCCCATGATGATTCTGGGATAGTATGGAGCACAGGAATCTTCAGACTTGAACAAATACTCTTGGACATCACAGGAAACTGCCGAAGGCTCTTAACTAGTGTTGGCTTCTCCCCTGCTCTGCTACTGCCTCTCCTCCCCTCATTGTCCCCGTTTTCCTTCTTCCTTCTTTGTTCTTGTCATTGTCATCATCATCCTTTTCTCTATCTTCTCATTTCTTTCTTCTTCTTCTCCCCCAACTACTTCCACATCCCCTTCTTCTTCATCTTAGCATTTCAAATAGACTGCCCGAGGTTATTTTCCGCTATTAGGCAAGCTCTATTATTATCTCTTTAAGAAAATGCCACTGAGCCTGGAGGAAAAATACAGAGTAATTAGTGAAAGGAAAAAATATATATATATATAACTTCCGTGGAGCCAATTAGGAACACAATCGTTCGGTTGAAGTGAACATTTGCTCACACATTGCTGTAGAGCTCTGGCCCTCTCACAAGAGTCCAATAGCCCATGTTTGTTTCCAGAGCTTATTTTTAAAAAAGATTTTATTTCTTTATTTTTTAGAGAGGGAGAGGAAGGGAGAAAGAAAAGGAGAGAAACATCAATTGGTTGCTTCTCATATGTGCCCCAAACAGGGACCGATCCTGCAACCCAGGCACATGACCTGATGGGGAATCAAACCGACAACCTTTCACTTTACAAGATGATGCCCAACCCACTGAGCCACAATGGTTGAGGCTGTTTCCAGAGCTTATTAATATTGGAGCCAAATGTAATGTCCTTAGAGTAAGTTTTAAAGTATTTCTTATATATATGAATAACTAGATAAAAGATTATTATCCATACAGTCCAAGAGAAATTATGTCAGTTTTGCTTCAAGTCAGCCAGGTACTCCAAGGAAGGTGTTATCAGTCCCCAGTCCCCACTCCAACCCCCAACTTATTGTACCCAGGTGCTGGGAAACTAGACAAGAGAGCCACGTAGGAAACCACTTTAACATAGTACAGCTGTCTATTTGGGTACTATGTCTACATAGGTTCAAAGAAAATAGGTATTTTGCAATTACTAGCTTTTAAAGAAATATGGTCAATTCAAAGTATTATTTAGTCCAAATCATAGGTTTGATTATCAGTGGCTGTCTCTTCTTGTTACACACAGAATCATGTGAGCAGCTTTTAAACCACACTGATGCCGTGGCTCAATGCCCAGAGATCGTGATTGAACTGGTACAGCACAGAGCATGTTTGCGTGGTTCTGCTGAGCACCCAGGCATGAAATGACTACTAATACACCCGAGTCAAATTCACTTGACAGTTGTGCTCTTTGTATCCCACTGCAAGGCACAGGTACAGATTAAGACTTGATGTAAAATGCAATGGAACATTTTAACATTTTCATTTCAATTCATGTGTATGTTAAGGAAAGCGAGATGTAAGGCCTAAAATTTCTTTTTAATTGTCTCAGTTCTCCACTTCACTTTGCTAGGGTATGCTTGATCTAGTCAAAATACTCTCAATACTTGATAACATATAGAACCTCAAGGACATTCTGAATGAATCTTACTAATACAAAAAATGAAAGCAAGAAGCAATTAAGTCTGCTGGTCAATAATTTCTCTTGGTAGAATCAGAGTAGACGTAGACGCAGCTACAGGAGTTGGCAGTTGACTCACCCCACCTCACCCTTTCTGCAGCTTGTAAAGACTAGAGGAAAGATTCACATAAAGAGAATGTTCTCTGCACTGGTCTGCATTTCTGGCTTAGCCTTTCCAGTTCTCGTGGAAAATACATGCATTGAGATTTACCAGTAAGTGTCATGTAACCAATTTTTCACTTTGTTGGTGCTAGGCATAAAACTCACTTAATTAAAAAAGGTCACTCACTAATGTAGTTCTAGTTTTTACTGTCTGCCGAAGTATTCTGGCACTTGGGAATAAATTTTTTGTTTTTTTGTTTTAAAATTTAAAGAACTTTTAAAAATAGAATTCTCTCCTGATTTTATCTCATTCTTCAAAATCTGCTGGTTTAATAATTTAAAATCCCTTTTGCATATTTCCACAAAATCGCTGTCTATAGTAGATAAAAATGACCTTTTCTCTCTTATTTACAATCCTTTTTTTCTTGCTATTATTTCTGGGAAATTTTTCTTAATTTATATTCCAGCCCTTCTATGGAGTTTGTCCTTTTCATTTTTGCCATTGTAGTGTTAATTTCCAGGAAATCTTTTTTGTTTTATGAACATTCCTTTTTATATGTCTCTGCTCTTCTCTCATGGTTGCAATATTTTCTCACGTCTTTGAGAATATTCATGCCCGTTTTTTGCTTTTCGGAAGTTGTCCTACCCCTGTGCAGCCCATCCCGTTGTTTTTGCTGTTTGTTTTCAGTTCCCATCCCTGGAGATCCTTGGTTCCTGGACCTCATTTAAGAGCAAGGCAAGGAGAGGCTGATTGGAAGTTGTGCTCATTTCAATGGGGGACTGACAACTACATGCTTTGCTGTGGAATGATGGTCTAGTGGTGCAGCTGAGTTGAGAAAACCCCAATTCCAGAGTCTTTAAGTCTTTCCTCTTGGGTTAGTCAGGACCCACAGAGAACACTCCTCAACCTCCAATCTGCAGGGAGAGGGCTTGGCTGCCAGGGGAAAAAGAACCCTGGGGGACTCAGCATCCATTCTGTCCCACTTCACTCCATATGTAACCTCCATTTTTAACTACGCCTGTGTCCCCCGTGAATCCCTGTTTCACTCTCCAGGGAAGAAAGTTTCAGTCATTGGCCAGGGTGGCAAATGAGTGTGACTTCCAGGCAGTGGAGAGTGATGAGATCTAGGGGTATGGTTGCTTCCAAAGCAGGTTTTCAGAAAATCTTCTTTATTTTAGCATCTCTTTCATCCCAACTTTCAGAGCTCTTTGGTGCTGCCAATTCCTAGCCTTAGAGGAATGTGTGAGATGCAGAAAGGGTTAGTTCTTAACTTTCCCTGCTGTGAGTGTAAGATTCAGTTTTCTTGGTTCTGCTAAATCATTTACTTTTCTTCTTCCATAATGTGATTGTTATTGCGTCCACTCAGGTTCTCCCATTCTATGAGTTTATGCCTTTAAAAAAATTCCCTTACTGTAGTTTATGAGGGGTATTGGGAGTGAATGTAGACACATATTTAATTAGCTAATTTTACCTGGAAGTATAATAGCAAACAGACACAATCTAAATGATCCCAGATATAAAACATGGCAATGCAAAGCTATTCAATCATAAAAAATGATGCAAATAAATTGAATAGTTACTGACATGGAAATATATAAATTTTTCTGTGGAAAATGACAGGCAATAACATTAATAGTAGTAGGTACAAAGTACTTTATCTGTCCTCACCCGTTTGCTAAGTATGCTAATGGATTTTTTCATATAATCTCACCCCCCAAAATCTGTAAGTAAGACACTGTTCCTATCCCTTTTATAAATGAGGAAACTGAATGTCACAGATTAAGCAATTTGCCCAAGGTCACAGTGTCTCTGGCCCAGATTGGAGAAGACTGTAAGTGGGTTCCAAAATGAGAACCATATTGACAAAGATGCTCCTGATGAGCATAGTCTCGGGCTTCCTCTTCTGCCCCCAGGGACAGGACAGTGGTTAGCAACATGAGCAGGTGAGAAATCTGACAAGTCTGAGAGGCCCAGGGCGAAGAGTGGTCAGGCTTGTTTTCTTTTCTGCTTTCCACACTGTTTCATTCCTGAGAAACAACCTATTCTACCAGGTAAAGTGATAATTCTGCAACATAGTAATCCTGACACCTAGCTTTGTCCAGGTCCTGAGTCCAGAGATGCTTATTGTGACACACTTGTGTGATTTACTTTATTCTACACCTGAATTGTCCATTTAATAGCTCTCCATAAACAGATCTGATTACAGCCTATTTTATAGACTTAATAATCAAAGTTTATAGTATATGATTCAATTTCTGTAAAATGAAAAGAAACAGTAAGCCATATGAAATCCTCTTTTTTTTTTTTTTGAAATCCCAAGGCCCATATCTCTAGTTCTCCTTGGGGTTAAACTGAGGTACCGGACACAGGCTACTAGTTTCCTGTTCCTGTGGATTGTCCTCTATAGGCCTGAGCTCCACAATGAAGGCATCTACCCCGTCCATTGAAGAAGGAAACTCTTCCTTTCTCTTGAAGGAACCACCTGGGCCATTGGCCCCTAGACTGAGCACACATACAAGTTTCTGGTGGTACATTCAAAACATGCAGAGCAAGGTTGGTGGAGAATTGAAACCCAAAGGCTTCATGTAGCTACCTTATCTGCTTGCTTTGCAGAAGGGAAATGGCCTCATTGCCCAGACTCTTTTGAATTCTCACTAGATCTCCAGGGGCTGTTACTTTTAATTGTTTTTTTCTCCAACTTTAGCTTTCCTCTCTAGTTCTTACAGTCCACCCCTTTTTTAACCTCCATCTCCTCTTGCAAATTTTCACTCTCTCTATTTTGGGAACATTTCATCTTCTTTCTCTGAAATCCTCAAGGTCTCAGTTTGATCTTTGTCTTATAAGTGTCCTCAGCCTCCTACAGTTTGGGGCGACCTCAGGCATTCTGGTTTATGCACTTTTTGATGCTGGGTTAGGAAGAAAGATGCGCCCCAGTCCCAATGCTGTGTGTGAGGGTGAGGAGTTCTGGGATTCTATTTGGAATTTCAAAATAATTGTGTGTCCAAAAGAACATCAGAGAGCTCCTAGGATTGCCTCCCTCATTAGGTCTACATAAGAAACCCATCTACCTATTGTTAAGTTGACTTTACTATGGTTTAAGAATTGTTTGCTCATGATCCTGGGCTACATTACAAACTGCTCTACAATTAACATGGCTTTGAAGGGTACCATGCCCAGTTGCTTCTCTGTGATTTTGGGGCTTTCTTTTGTGCTTTTAAAAAAGGAGAGATTGAACAGACCCATAATGCTTGTGATGTGGCAGGGTAAAATTTTGGGATATTAGCCAGGGTTCTCCAACCTCCTCTCCTATTCAGCCATTAGCAAGCATTGCTTTGGAGCAGACTCGGGGCTTTACGCCAAGAAGACAAAAGGAAAATATGCAATCAGTGTTCAACTTTTGAGTTTCAAAATATAAAACCTCATTGCAGAGAAGGTAACTTGTAAAGTCAAGGGTGTTGCTATTCCATATCCAGTTCTTTTGAGCCTCACAAGGCCAAGCTCCAAAGGAAGTTAGGCCTAAAGTTTGTGCTACAAACAATAGAATGGAAAGAGAATAGATGAAGAGTCACAGTGCCCTATCCTGGAGACTAAATAAAAGTTGCCTAGGCTAGAGGAAGTTGTGCTTAAAACTTCATCTCCTGTCCTCATCAGTCCAATGTCTAGGACAGATATGGGGTGACTGAGCTTTCTATGATTTGGGGTATTTGAGAGGGGAGTCATGATTCTAAGTATTTAACATCCAGAAAAGCACAAGGATAGGCCAACTAGATGAGATACCCGATCAGTCCATGTGATCATTGTGGTACATGTTGGCTAAACAACAGCCTGGACAGAGAGGAGTAATATCTGATGGCCATCTGAGATTTCAGGTGGCTGCAGTGTTTATGTGGGTTTCACAGGAAAGTGCCAAGGAGAAACAAAATGAACCAAGACATGGGAAAGCACAAGACACCCCTTTGAGCTTCTCTTGGGCTTCTAGTGATATGGTGATAACTGTAAGCATGCAGCCCCCAGGGGGCCTGGAAGTGGCTGAGAAAACACCAGTGAATGATTAAATGCTTGAACCCACGTTAGGACCACAGGCAGCAGAAGAAGTAGTAGCCATAGGGCCAGTTTTCAAAGGGCAGGGAAGACGATTTAAGAAGCAGAAGAGAACAAAGAATGCCCATTGACTATAGATATTCAACACACACAGGCACATGTGCACAAGCCCTCTCTAGAATTTAAATGTCATTCAGGGGAGGAAATAGAGAAGGGCAGAATCTTAAAATTGCCTGAGTTTAAAATGAAAATAACTGAGCAATAATTTCACTGAGTTTACATCGGAAAATTTGATCAAGTTTTCTGATTTTAGAAGGAAATGTGGATTTATGAGAGAAATTAGACTAACTTATAGACAAGTAGATGTAGTTTACCGATTGGATACTTACTCAGGTGTGTGTACACTCCTGCACACACATGCACATGTCTATAAAACTTTGATGTCAGCCGAGGGGGCCTGTGCTTTGATTCTAAATTAAATTGGCTAAAATGTTGTCCACTGTGGTGAGACCTCAGATCCTTTCTGATCTCTCCAGGGAATATGCAACAGGAAGTAGAGCCCTGCTCAGCTAGAATATCTCCTTTCTATGCCAGTGGTTTTTAAACATTCTCAGTGGCAGACATGTCATTTGGAATGGAATTCCTATATATATATAAAGAAAAAAACATAAAACTGGGGCCATTCTGGCTGAGCAGACGTGAGGGATCGGGAATCAGCTCAGGACCTCAGTCTTGAGTATTTTCATGAAATTGAAGGGCCCTTATGAAGAAAGTCATTTTGGAAACTATTGCTCTACTCATTGCCACACTGGGTGTGTTATGGAAAGTGTATTAACGGGTGTATAGGCTATAAATCTTAAAGGCCTAGGTTTAACTCCAAATGGAACAGGAAATTTGTACATGAAATGTTTCTAATTACATCCTTTGGGCTTTTGACTTTAAGTCCTTGCCTTGCTGGGTTTAAAGGAGAAGTGAAAGCAAGTAACCGAATATTTTACTCTGGCATATATAACTATCCAAAAAGTAAGTCCAAAAAGTAATTTGCAGGCAGGGCCTGATTGAAAGAAGGCAAAAGGGTAAGTCAAAGGGCGTATACGAAGGACCCATGGACAGAACAACCGGTAGGATTGACTATGGTAGCGGAAGCGGAAAGGTGGAGGGGGCAAAGGGGGAAAAGTTCAGACAACTGCAATAGCATAAGCAATAAAATATTTTAAAAAACAAAAACTAATTTGCTGTATTTCTTTCATTCATTCATTCATTCATTCATTCATTCAACAAAGGTTTTGATGATTTTACCAAGTACGAAGCATTGTGCCAACTACTCTGAAAACAGTTTCCCTGCCCTCTCGTGACTGTCACAGATGCTCGGGCTGCTGGGTCTTTTTTCAGATCAGAACAGGCTGCGGATATCAGGATGTGTCTGTCAGGATTTAAGCTCTCAAACCTGTGGGTGGGTGCAGTCCCTTTGGAAAAATCAATCCAAAACTTCTGAACATTCAGAGCTTGTTCAGGTTGTCACATTCACATGAAGGAAGACTCTGGCCCACTCTAAGCCACTGGGACACAAAGATCACAAACTGATCAAAAGAGGTGGGCCAGCCGAGACCTCCAGAGGCCTTTCTGTCTGCTGTTTAATTGGACCATATGCCGTTAAAAACATGTAACCATTCTCTAGAACTAGACTCCCTGGATAAATTGTGAGGAAAAATAGTGCCTCTAAAAATACCTGGTGTTTTATTTGTATCAAGTTATACACACAATTAGATCAACCACTTCTGCTGGGTAGATGAAAACCACGAGTCCTCTGCCCTCCCCAGTCTATCCCATTTCCAACTCCCCCAGGATGACCCTTTCTACTTTCTTTGCTTTCAGTATTTTACCTCCACTTTATTTCTACATCTCTAAATACTATTATTTTCCTTTTCCTTGATGTCCTTCAGTGTTAGGCATTATCTAGCCTGAAAGCATTAAGCTCTCTTCCACCACCATCGCACTCCAGCCACACACACAACTTCTGTCTCTTCAAGCACTTACCTCGCAGTCCTACTCAAACACGTACGCAGTGTTTGCATGCTTAGACCGTCCAAAGTCTATTCACCCCTGAGGCATATTGTCTACTATGATTGCTTTCCCTTGTTATACACTTAGTCTTGTGTGTTCTTGTCTTAGTTTTCTGTATACTTATACCAATCCATCTCTAAATCCTCATGCATTTGTCTGAATCTCCTCTTGTTATGTTCAAATGCATCAATTAATCCATCTGTTTCATCTTCCTGGAGACATTCTCCCAGGGGCTTCTGTCCTGTCCTGTCCTGTCTGGAGGATCTGCTTCATGCCTGGCCGCCAGTGAGCTCCTCATCAGCATGAGTGCTTCCCTTCACTACCCTTGGGAGTTGGAGCCAATTCCCAGATCCTACATCTTTTGTTCTCTTTCTATTTCCCTTTGTTTTTGTAGAGCACTCCTTTTAATAAACTCCTGAAAAATAGTACACATCTGAAAGTGCCTTTAATCTACACTCACATCTAACCAAGAATCTACTTGGATGTGAAATTCCCTGCTGGAAAAATAATGGTCCTTGGAATATTGCAAACACTGTTTCAAGGGCCTACTGTTGCCAGAAGTTTTGTTGAGAAGTCCAAAGTTGTTATGATTCCTGATTTCTTTATTTTATTCTGGAGATCTCAGATTTTCCACAGCCTTCTAAAATACCTCAATGCAGGTCTATTTCCCCCCTTCAGGAAACCTGAAGGACAATTTGGAAACTCACTTTCTTGCCAGCAGTATTGCTTGTTCTCTTTTTCTGGGACTTCTATTATTTTGCATGTTACACCTCCTAGACTTGTCGTTCGTTGTTTTTATTTTTTTAAGACTTTATTTATTTATTTTTAGAGAGAGGGGAAGGGAGGGAGAAAGAAAGGGAGAGAAACATCAATGCAAGAGAGAAACATTGACAGGTTGCATCTCACACACACCCCAACCGGGGACCAAACCTACAGGCCAGGCATGTGCCCTGACTGGGAATTGAACCCGTGACCCTTTGTCTTACAGGATGATGCCTAACCAACTGAGCAACACTGGTCAGGGCTAGCCTCGTCATTCTTATGGACAGGGAACTCCCAGAGTTTCAGGTACCTTATCCTTAACAGTTGCTCAATAAATGATGGTACTTCATTTACATCAGACTAAAGTGAATGACTTTGTACTAAGAAAATTCTCTCCTGAGGCCCTCCTTCTACATCATCTTCATTTACTGGTATTCTGCCTATCCTCCAAAAATCTGATCCATGTCCTCACCTCTGATTATTATCCAATTTCCCTACAGCATTCTAGTGCATCGATTTTTTACTTCTGTGGTCTATTTTTAATTGCTTATATCAATTCACTATACTCTTAGGCTGTAAGTTCCTGGAAGGCAGGGACTTAGCCTTACACACCCTGTGTTTCACCCATCACCCACATATTACCTCCAAGAATCTAACCAATACTGACCGCTACCTAGTTTTAATAAATGTCTGTTAAATGAATGAATAAATGAAAGAAAGGCAATTGATGCCTTTCTAAAAATCCTGTTAGAGAAACTCCAAGTAGCTAGGGAATAACTTCAGCCAATGAACAAACATGATCCCCAACAGTCATAAGGAAAACATTTCTTTAAGTTAAGAAAGAATGAATACAGGGAAATGGGCCTGCAAAGTATGATGAGAAGTAGGTCCTCAAAGTCATTGTTTCTGAATCTGAAAACACAGCAGAAACAGTTATTAAAAGATACCAATTGAATATTTGTTTTGCTGTTAATTTTCACCATTATGAGTATGCATCAATTCAATTTTGAATCCCATTGACTCAAGCAAATTGTATTTAAGAAAAATATATAAATAATAAGATTTATAATTGGCCTACAAAATTATTTTCCAAATTAATTTTTTTTGCTACTACCCATATGTGGTGAATCTTAACAGAGTGCTTCCAGAGAGGTCTGTGAGCAGAGGAAACAGCAAATTTTAATTTTACTTATGATAATTGAATTTCTTTATGAAATCAAGATGAAATAATATGAAAAGGGAAATGGCAGTCCATTATCACAGCAATGCATCAATGTAGCTACAGGGGTACTTTGGGGATCACTGTAAAGCAACATTGGAGGAGATTCAAGTGTGTTTTTCCATTAACCATGCTGGTCTGAGCTGCTCCTGGTTGGCAATGTGCAGCTGAGGTCTGCATGAGTAATTGTTTCCAAAGTGTACATGGGGTATGACTCATTGACCTTTCAGGTAACTAGACTCAGTTGAAAGTTTTGGTATATTGATCTAATCAGAAAAGTGCTTTGGCATTAAGTAAAAACCTAAATCTAAAAGTAATCCTTCAATATGCAGGAAGATGCTTGAAGCAAGGATGGGCAAAGTGCCACATCTGTTGCTCCATACTATAGGCTGTATCCATTCTGCAAGAGAGAGACAAATTTAGAAAATCATCCAGATGAATCAAGACCAAAACAAACCAATATAAACTGGCCTTGGTTAGTTCTAATGAGCGGGACTTTTGATGGAGAACGTCTGCGTAATTTCCTCAAGACTTCTCTTTCATTTGTATGCACAGAAATGATTTTTGTTAACTTTGCCTAACTCTAAATATATTTTTCCTTTCTCAACTGAAATATAAGGCTTTAGAGCTATTACAGCCTAACTATGTGTTATCCTCAAATATAGCTCCAAATTATTGAGTCCATACTATGTGATATCCATATTGTATGTTACCTCATTAACCCTGATACCACCCCCATGAGAAAGGTACTGTCAGATGCATGTGAGAGATGAGGAAACCACAGCCAGAGGGATGAAATCACCTAGCCAAGGCTGGAAACTAGTGAGTTCCTAAGCTTCTGAACCTAGGTCCAAAGTTATTTTTCTCTTTAAAAATGCTACATTGCTACTTTTGTGTCATTATAACACAAAAGAAGTGTTGGTGATTCACTGTCAAATAATTCCAGTACTATGATTTTATTATCTCACGATGCCCACATCTTGTAACCAACACAAGTTTGAGGATGTGTGGCAGAGGCAGGGATACAGCCATGGTTACAGCTGGCAATTACGAGATACCTACCCTGTACCCAGCTCTGGGCTGAGCCTAACGGAATGCACACACACTGGAAGAGCAGCCCCCCTCCTTGGTAAGCCAAACAAACATTGTTTGTTTGACAAATCCCTCTATTTCCCAAGCACCTCACCAGGGCAACTGAAATGATTTTAGGTGGTTCACCAACCCCTGAGCTAAGAAATATTGAATCTCAAAGAGATGTGTTCCCTGTTTTAGCCTCGCAATAACCGTCAAGAAGAATGGCTCAGTTTGGGGCTGCAATGCTTTTAAAATTCCTGCTAATCTCATTTGCCAATAAAGTGAAAACGGGTTTGGCGCAGAGGCTTCGGCAAGCAACAGAGCATTTATTTTATCGGTATTCTCTGTTCGCGAGAATTGACACTGTTTCCATTTGTGATAGTGGTATAAGTTATCCTTTCTTAACGATTTTGGGCTGAAAAGTGAGTCCGCTGAAATAAAGATATTTTAAAAATAATAATGCATATTAATAATATAGGCTTCTGGCAGTAATACATGTTAAATAATGATACAAGAAATGGCAAAAAAAAGGCCAACCCTGGAACCCAAATGACTGAAATTTGACCAAAAGAGAAGAGGCAGGGCCCAAGGCGGCCCCTCATGCGGCCTGTGCGGGACACGGCTCTGTCCTGGCTCGGTGGCCGGGGGGAACCATCTCCAGCTTCTTCTGTAAAGAATGCACAGAGATGAAAAGTTCTTTTTATAGAAGAAAAGTCGTGTGTTTTAAAAAATTACTCATGTAAGCCTCACTCTCAGTAATTAGGTGTGATTGTAAATGAACAGAGTGACCAAAGATGACTTTTATTCTTGGCAAGCCATAAATTACCTCTGGAAATAAGATCCAGTTGTTTATGAAAAGGATACAGATAATAAATCTTGATATCATGGTTCTAGCAATTAGAAGTGTTTCGTTTGAGGAGATAAAACCAGAATAAGTAGGTAATATGTCTTCGATTTACTTAGCTGGAACAACTAAGGGGCATCTTGCCTTCTGTACAAACTTTCTCCTTAGAATGCAAACACAGGCAAATTAACGATAGTTCTCCTGCCCAGTATCAGCTGAGAGTGTTCACTGCATAGAAAGCCAACATCCCAGTTCCAAAGCTGGGTGATCACATCCATCATCTAGCCTCAAACACCTTCCACATGGCCACGTGCCTACGCCAGTTCCGAAAGGGTGGGACTTTCATCTCTCTGCTACTGAACACAGGGAATAGTCCTGAATATTCGCTGACTGAATTATCTAAGCCACTGCTTAAGTTCCTGACTGTCTATAATCATTCCAGAAGGAAGACCTTCTCTAATTCGCTTTACTCTTCCCCAGTTTCTCAGACAGACTCTCTGTAGCACGATTCAGCGTCACCTCCGCGTGTCCGGGTGGTCACTCTGGACTTGAACAAGTAGAGCACAGCTACACACTGTCCTCTTCAGGTGCCCAGCAGCCTCAGGAAGCTGTTTCCCTACCCCAAACAGCCTCAGGTGGGTAAGTCCTCCAAACTTTTGCTGCTGCTTTTTATATTTTCCTTTTTCTCCCGTTGTTGCAAGACTGTCTATATATACAAATATAGATATATACACAACTATATATAATACATATAATAGAAATATGTCTGGTTGGAATCGAGTGCTCTGGAGAGGCAGAAGGGAGCTTTTCTACCACATAATTAGTGGAGTGCTGTGTGAGCATTACGATACAGGCTTTGTGACACGTGTTTCAGCTGCTGAAAACTATTTTCTTTATTTCTTCATTCCCAGTCTAATCAGTCCAGTTGAAGTTTCCCAATAAATTACCTCTAAATAAGTGGGGTGCTGGTGTAAATGATAAATAAATACAGTCTAACAAAAATTTTAAAGCTTATTTTTCATAGTTTGAATTTAATCCTGTGCCAAATTATTTTCCAAGGTAGAACTTCTTTTACCAGGTATATCATTTTGGAGATGATGGGTCTTCAAACTCCAATCTCCTTGAGTCCTGCTGATTCATTGCATTTTGCCACAGTTAATTTATTCTTTTAATTAAAAATTTAGATGAAAGATTCACCTCCACCAAGAGAAGTAACATGTTAATTCCCACCAGTGCATTTAGTTTAACATGAAAACATTCCAAATCCCTTTTACAGCAAGCTCTGATCATCATTATGGACCTAGTATACCTGGCGTGGGTGCCTGGAAATAAATGACACTGAAAATAAAACAAAAACTCCTCCCATCGCCCACAATATCCTACAAGATTTGACTCACCTGCCTCTCTTCTGATCTTTTCATGCTCTCTTCCCCTGGCTCGGAATCTCCCAGCCCCCTTGGCCGCCTTTTCTTATTGCCTAAAAAATGCCAGGCTCCTGTCTGCTTCAGGATGGCTGGTGCACTGTTCCCCTAACTCACAGGCCTCCCCTCCCTGTTGCTTACCTCAGTTGTCGCCTCCTCAGATAGAACTCCTCTGAACAACTTACTTAAATTATATTTTTCCTCCATATGTTTTTTCTTTGAAAATTATCTTTTTCTCCATAGCTTTTACCATACTTGTAATCATTTATTGCTTGGTTTGTTATTTTCTTCTGTCTCTTCCCTTATACTTTAACATTGGAAATAGCAAACCTTCTGTCCAGAGACTGTCATATCTCTGTCATCTGGCTCAGTGGGCCTTAAACAAATGTTGATGAAAGGAAGGAGGGATGCAGCTCCTGGGTTCCTGAAGGCTGAGGAAAGGAAGACTATGTGGGGAAAATGACACTGAATACAGAGAAAAAGCTCACTCTGGAGACACAGTGGACAACATACATTCCCTCTAGGTTCAAAACAGAAATGTGAGTGAGAGGGCTGGCAAAAGATGACAGAAAGGGCCCTGGCCAGGTGGCTCAGTTGGTTGGAGTGTCACCCCGTACAACAAAAGGTTGTGGTTTGGATCCCCAGTCAATCCCCAGTCAATCCCCAATATCCTCGATGTTTCTCTTTTACACAGACATTCTCTCTCACTCTCTCTCTCTCTCTCTCTCAAATCAATAAACATATCCTCAGGTGAAGGTTTTCAAAAAATGACAGAAAGGAACTTTCCCTCATTCTTGGTGTTTTGAAGACACCAGAGAGTAGGGACAAATCTGATGACCTGGAGAAAGGATGACTCAATCCCATTACAGATAGTGGATGGTACTTTGCCATGGAAGAGAATAAGAAGTCAATATGGTTAGACCTAGATTTTTTCAAGAGAAACTAGAAATGCAGATATTTATATGAATTGGGGCTAATATCTAGAGAGTCAAACATGCCTGTCTGGGCTGCCATTTTCTGCCCTGAGCTCTCATGAAAAATCTGTCTGTATTCCCTGATAGGTTTTCCTAGAGGCAAACCCTCTTCAAAACTCCCCAGTGACATGTAAAAACTCCCCAGCAGTCATTCCCATCACTTGAAGATCCAGATGGCTAAACATTCAACTTTTCCAAAATAATTTTTCCAAGATCATTTTCAAGGCCAAAGTTGAGCGCCTACTCTGCATTAGATACCAAGGATAAAATTATTAGCAATATAAATATGTTCTTGCCCCCTTGAGCTCCCGTCTTATGAAGGCTTTAGAGCGGTAAGAAGCTGTCACACAGAGCTTGTTAGTGCTGTCCTTGATTTCTTCTGCATTATTTCTTACACCAAATCAAACCTCCCATCTGCTCTGTCTTAGATCTCTCAAAGCTATTTCTCTTGGCTTCATTCCCATTCCACTACTCTAGCCCCAGTCAACATGATTTTTACTCAAACTACAAAACCAATTTATCTCCCTCTTTCTGTCCTTTGGATCATCTGCCACAGTCTGACCTCAACAGAACAACCAGCATGATCCTCTTTGAAAATGAATTGGGTGATGTCATTCCACAAATTCCAAACTCTCCAGTAACTTTCCACATTATTCAGTATAAAGCTAGAGTTCTTATATTGAACCACCAGGCCCAGATCTGACCATGTTTCCCCCTCATCTCCTACTGGATTCTGCCTTTCCTATGTTGCTCCAGTTACTCGACCTCCTCAGACACTCCATGTATGTGCCTACTTCAGAGCCTTTGCTTTGTTCTTCCCTCTGCCTTGCACAGTCTTCTCCCAGATGTCCCCACGACTTGCTCCCTCGCTTTCTTCAGGTCTCTGCTCAAATTTGATATTATCAGGAAGACCTGACCTAAACATTTACAAAAGTAGCACTCAGCCCTCTTATGATGCTTCACTTTTCTCCATAACACTTGTCACTATCTTACTACTTATTTATTTGTTTATTAACTTAATGTCTGTCAGTTTCCACTAGAATTCAAGCTCCAAGAGGACTGGGACTTAGTTTTGTACACTTTTATATTCCCAGGACCCAGGACAGTCCTTAGCACTATAGGCAACACAGCACACTATGGAAATACATGGCCCAGACTTGGCACACTGTGGCAGTTTTCTTGGAAGAGGGCATGTCTGATATTAGCCCTGATGGTTAAGTAGGAGATATCAGGCTGTAGTCAGAAGATGAATGTGTGTGTGTGCATGTGTGTGAGTGTATAAATGAGTGTGTAGAGATCTTGATGCAAATGAGAGCATGACGGCTTAAAAGATCTGAGAGAACTTTTTATATTGCTGTAATAAAAAATGAACAAAATGAGAGAAATAAATCGGTAAGAAAAGTTTGAAACTATGGAAAACTGAGATACTCATATTCTTAAAGGTCATAAACACGCTGGCTAGTATTGTCAGATCTTTTGATTTTTTTCAAGAGAAACTGGATTTTGAAAAACTGGCTCACATAATATAAAAACACTATCAGACCAAACAGAACATACATATATTAGGTGGAGGTCCTGGTAACTCCCTTTCAACCTCCACAATAAGATACAATCTTTTATCCCCCCTTAAGCTCTCCTCTAACCATGTTTGCAACTTTATTTTTAATTATTCCTGTGCCTGAATCCAATCCTTGGACTTATGTATTGTCTTTCAAACTCAACACACATGCTCCCACCTACACAATTTTGCACAAGTGAGTCCTTTGGAATTCCCAATTTTTTCTCCTCTTTCCGTCTGAACCATGTTTTCTTTAAGGGGCCATATGGTCTCTTGTCTTCCTGAACTCAGTGTGGATCAGCCACTGCCCTCTACTTGGAAGTCACCCCTTCCAGCAACGGGATTGTGTTGGGACATGCACCTAACCAGGGCCAACTGGACAGCCAGGTGTAACTTTTCTCTGTGCTGGCTCATAACTCATCTGTGCAGCTTAGAATTCGGATTTGAAACTTAGTGAATTTCACATTATGTTACTGATTTTGCTTTGAAAAATTGACTTAAGATGATGTATATTTACATAAAGGAAATTTGTCAGGATAAATCTTATTGTTCCCTGTTCTCATGGGTTAACAGCTTGTCCTGTCTGTTTTCAATAATCTATGGACCAAGTGCCAAATCTGCGCAGTCACCTCTTTTTGTACGGCCTGAGAGCTAAGATTGGTCATTACATTTTTAACTAGTTGAAACACTGAAAGAATAATATTTTGTGGCACATGAAAGTTTTATGAATCTCAAAGTCCTGTATGCATCGGAATGTAGCCACACTCATCTGTTTGTGTGCTTTACACACCACAGGAGCGAAGCCGAGTAGTTGCAGAAGATACAACTGGCCTACAAAGCCTAAAATATTTACTGTCTGGCCCTTTATAGAAATTTAGACCTAGAGAAGTAATTGCTATACGAGACTGTGGAATTTCATGGATCAGTAAAATTAAAGGGCTGGAGAGGAGGGTAAACAAATAGAGCTGCCAGCTTTTCGTTTATTGCCAAGACACTTAAATAAATGTCTCTGTCATCACCAGAATAACGATATAAATGAAAATATATTTATAGCACCAAGAAATAAAAAATGGACATACTCTCAGGATAAAGGGAATATTGTGCATTTAAGAGCATGGGGCCTTAGAGGGAAACTTAACTGGTTTAAGTCCAGGGTCCAGTTTCTGTCTCTGTGGGAAATTAGCCTCATTACTTAATCTTTTTAATCTTTAATTTCCTTGATTTAAGGGATGTCCTGAAATTTTTCAGAATTAATCCCTTTTAAGCGTTATTTTAATAAACTGAAAAGTTTCTATGTTATCCCCTTTTTCCATGTTATCTTTACCCAACTCACACCCCCGGGCCTCACCCTGCATGGGAATGCATCCCATTTTTTGATATCTATTGTTCACCCTTTTACTTCTGCATTCCAAGTACCAAATGAGTTTTAATATCCTTGCAGGTAAAGACTATAATTTACAGTTTTTACCACTGTTTTAGCACTGCATGTGATACCAAAAAAATAGTTAGTGCTTTCATACTATGTATAATTAATCCCCTTGACTGAATGCCCTCTTGGCTTTCAACACTGTCTCTTCTGCTTTATCCATAGAAAATACTGGGGTTGAGAAACAAAATCATCAGTCTTTTCTACTTACCAGAAATAAATGGTTCCATTACAGGTCAAATTAGGTGGTCCAGTGTTGGCAACACAAATATGGCAGAATGCCTCCTTATGTCTACTTTTTATATAACGATGGTCACATAATGTGATACGGATTGCAAGTTCAGGAGCATTTTGTATCTCAGCCACATGGAACAATGTCAAGTAAGGTTCCTATCAAAATGGATAGCTGGGTTAATAAAGCCCATGATCATCCACAAATAATATTGAGAGAAAAATTAATTTAGCAGTTGAAATATATAATTTGCTGGTTTAGGAAGAATGGGCCATGATGGCTCTTTAAAAACAATATTTAAATAATTACAGGATTCAGCTACTTAAGCTTTAATTCGGCAGAGGACCAAAGAGCCCTCAGGCCTCACATGGAGCTTTCTCTCTCCTCTCTGCTGGAGCTAACCCTTCAAGGTAATTAAAAAATAATTTCAGAGTAGCCACACATGTAGACAATCAGACCCAATATAGGAAACACCTGTTTTTACTTCAGTTCTGGCCTGCTTACTAATAGAGCATATTTGTCTTGGGACATTGTGTTTGCTTGTGTAATTGTGCATAGCACATTTTCAGATTTTACCACAGATGGACCCTGAAAGCAGTTCTGAGTGAGTGTGTCTGGGTAAGCAAGACACAAAAAGCCTCTCTCATCTTCTGTACAAACAGACGTAAGCAGCAGGAGGCCTTGCCCTACCCTCTGTCCACACCATGCAGGGCAAACAGGAAGCAGTCGGTGAACAGCTTTGGTCTTTCCAGGCTTAGCAACCAGGTTTCTTTTGTTGGATGAACAATTGCAGGCCCATCCAACCGAAGGGAAAATGTACGGGTCAACAGGTAGACAATAAAAGCACTTACAGGTAGCCTCGATATCACAGAAGCAGAAGAGGCTCTGATCCAGTGCGAGGATGTGCTTCAAGCTTCAGTATTGTGCGTATTAGCTGCACTTTGATAAGTGTTTTCATGACTTAGCACAAGGATGTTCTGAGTGTCACAGAAGAATGGGATGAGTTGCTTGAGGACATGGAGAACATAGAGAAGAGTGGCAAGTGTTAGCATGAGTTAGGCCGAACCTTGCTTCAGCAACCTCAGTACTTGAGTTCATCTGGAAAGAATTCAGAACCAAGGAACTCAAATTATAAGGGAAAGTCTACTTAGAAAGTTACAGAGGTAGTAGAAGGCCCCTTGGAGCTTATAAGAAAGAGGGAGAGGGATAAGCACCTTGAGGGACAAAAGAGGGAAGAGAGGCTTCAGCGTGCTCAGAAATGTGAGGATGGTACTACATAGAGAGAGCCAAGCTGGGTCCTTGTCCTAAGAGCTTTTACCTGGAGGTATCAGGGGAGGATCTCAATAGAATATTCATCAGCTTTCCAGGTGTGCTCCCTCATGGTCTCCACTGATTTGTTGTCACCTGAGGGTCATTGATCAATGCAGTTGGTTCTGATGTCAGCCATGGTGTCACTCCATCTGATTTTGCTGCTTTGGGCCTGGAGCTGAAACACAGCTGAAGCCTAGATGTCATCTTCCAGGGGTTAATACTTAAGGGAATGGTCTTGCAAGGGCTTATAGTTTTGCCCATCACTATTGCACCCAGGGCTCTCTGCCCTGATCTTTTTCTGTACCTGGCCTATCATTCCTACTGTGCTCATGCCTGTCTAAGTGTCTACTACACAAGGAGAACATGATTTCAGGAAAAATAAAACTCAAGTCCACAGAACCAGGTCAAAATTAAAAGTTGAATTCAATAGCTTTGCTTGTATATGTGAATGGAAATGCAGTGGAGAACAGAGGCAATGGAATGGAAAAAGTCATGCCTGCATGAAGTAGTTGCATATTCATGATAAAGCGTTTTTGGGCTTGAATGATCTCACATTTCCCTCAACTTTATAGTTTGCTTTGAGTACAGAAAAATATATAAAAATATTATCTATGGCCCTGGCCTGCATGGCTTCATTGGTTGCAGCATCATTCTGTGAACCAAAAGGTCTTGGGTTCAATTCCTGGTCGGGGCCCATGCCTGACTTGTGAGTTTGGTCCCAGTCAGGGTGCATATAAGAGACAACCAATCGACATTTCTCTCTCACATCAATGTTTTTCTTCCCCTCTCTTTCCCTCACTTAACCTCTCTCTAAACTCAATAAGCATGTCCTTGAGTGAGGATTAAAAAAAATTAAATATATTCGTGACTTCTCTATAAACTATATGCCCTTAAACATAATTTTTAGTAGTTCTATTCAAGTACAATTTACACAATGTAAAATTCACCCTTTTAAAGTGTATAATTCAGTGGGCCTTTTTTCATATACTCCCAGAACTGTGCAACTATCACTACTACCTAGTTTTAAAATACTTCATCCCCCTCCACCAGAAAAACCCCATGCCCGTTGGTAATCAATCACTTTCCATTCCTGCCCTGCCCCCAGCCCTTCAATTACTAATCTGCTTACTGTCCCTATGGATTTGCCTTGTGCGGACATTTCATAGAAGTGGAACCACGCAACATGTGCATCTGCGCCCAGCCTCTTCCACTCAGCACGATGTTTTCAGATTCCCCCATGTTGTACACATCATTGCTTCATTCCTTTTTATGCCTGAATGATATTCCATTGTATGGGTATCTCACATTTTATTTATTCGTTCATCAGCTGATAGACACCTGGATTGTTTTCATGTTTTTGCTACTGTGAATAATGCCGCCATCTGTGTGCAAATTTTTGCATGGACATACATTTCCAATTGTCTTGGGTACATAGGAGTGGAATTGCTGGATCACGTGGTAACTGTGTGTTTACCACATGAGAAACTACCCAGAATTGTTTTCCAAAGTGACTGCCCCATTTTCCATTCCATCCAGGAAAGAATGGGGCTCCCAGTTTCTCTGCATCCTCTCCAGCACTTGTTATCGTTCGTCTTTTTTACTACAGCCATCCTGAGGAAGTGGTGAGAGGCAAGGATTCCGAGTGGTGCTCCAAATGCCCTAGTGCAGGCTTAAAACAGGTCTGGTTCTTTAATCTGGTTTTACCATCTGATCCACATTATTATGGGGTTGCAGACTAAACTAATTAAACTAAGAATATGCATACTATCCTGATTTAGGATTTATTTTACCCTCTTAACTATCAGTTAGTAGATATTACTAAGGGTCATGTTTAAATAATTATCATGGGCAAAATACATACATGCTTTTGTTTGCAAAATCAAGTTTTGTGTTAAATCCTGATGTACAAGTGATTAAGCTGATGCCCAGGATGAAGGAGATGAACATTCCGTTTGCTGGGGCAAGACCAACACTGACTATAGCGCTTACTAAGCAAACAGAGCAGCCCAGGTAGGTGGCCCTAGTGGTGCCGAGCAGGCTGTTTTCCTAATGGAGGCACAACAAAGCAGCACAGCGCGAGGTACTGAAAAGAGCCCTGGCCTGGGAATCAAGGGATCTGGATTTCAGTTTTGAGAGTGAACCATACTCAACCCTGTTCCCTAGCCCTGACTCCTCCCTACCTGGTTAGATATGTCTGCTATTTGCTTACCATAGTCTCCCTGTGCTTATGCCGAGTGCACTTAAAAGGCCTTGCATTATTGCTTCCTTCACTGATTGCCTTTGGCCGCTAGATGGTCAGTCCTGCGAGAACCCTTTCTGTTTCGTCTACCATTTTACTTTTGGCATCTGTAGCCCAGGACTTGACATAAATAAGCTGATTATTTAAAACTGTAGAAATTTTGTATAAGTCATTGAACTACAAATTCCACTTAACATTAGTATAAAGTATTATCATTTACCTAAATAGTATGTTGCTTTAGAGATAAGGCTTCTTATGTATAAAATATAAAATGGGGATATTGGCAGTACTTACACCATTGTGTTATCATGAGGGCTAAATTAAATACAAGCCAAGGCATTTAAACTGGTGGTACACAGTAAACAATGAATACATATTATTGTTATTAATTATTTTAATTCTCACACCAAGGTATCAGTTTCTCAATAAAAATTTAAAAGGACTGACTGAGAGTTTCCCTAACGTGCTTCCCACCACCAATATTGTGACCATATGTTTGTTAGCATAATAGTCTACACCTATGGTGTTCATGAATACTCCACTTCCGGGACAGGTTTGTATGGTGTCCAGGACTGACATGAAGACACCTAGGAGCTTGATAACAATGGAAGTTCTGTTTCATTCACGGAGACAAAATTACATTGGAAAACTGCTATTTTTCTCTAAGTCATTTGTAATTTGAAACTCGGCTTTGTTTTTCTCTTGTACATTGAAGGTCTGCAGTGAAATATTAGGGCAGGTTTAGAAAAGTTTCAGAAAATATCAAGTGTTATTTTCAGTGAAATCAAATCCTGTATGTTGGTTGCTTTTTAGTTTAGGAAAAACACCAGTCCTTTTCTGGTTTTATAAATATACTCTGAAACTCAAAACTTGAATTTTGATCTTATCCAGGAGGGAAACACAATATTAATTCCTGCTCTTCTGGAAATATCTTTCTGAAAATAATAAACCTCCAGTTAGAGAAAATGGTTGTTATTCATATTCGACCCATTCATGGTAATACTGATTCATGTGAAAGGCTATCTAAATGGCCTTGGTGGTCATGTTTAGATTAACGGAGCATCGGGACCACAGTGAAATCCCTCCCATACATCTCATTACCCTCAGTCTGTCTTTGCATTTCTTCTTCCTGCTCCACCTCTCCCCAGGGACTGGACGGTCCATGTCTCCTTTATCTTTCTGTTTTACCTTCTGTGATCGCTTTGCTTTTGTGCTACCTTCATCTCTTATTCTTTTTCTGAATCTTTTCCCTCTTTAACCTTTATATTTTAATGTGAGGATTCAGAAAGTGATACAGAAAATAGGAAAAAGTAGAAAATGAGAAGAATCTGGAGGAGAATGTAGAAAGATAGTTGTGTTTAAAGAGGATAAAGTGAAAGAGAGGACAGGCTACCAAAATACTGTGATAAACACATGTGATACGTTTTCTGGGAAGAATAGGGCTAAAGGGTTTAAAGAAAAAGCACCCGGGCTAGACAGTGTTCCTGACATTAAAAAAACTGCAGAAAATGTTCTGGTAAAAGAAACAGGCTATCTGCCGTCTTAATAAACTTACTTCCTCTTTGAAATAAACAATTATAGACATATTTTTCTAGGTTGTTTCCCTCCCACTATGCCTGAGGGCTCTTTATTCAGCCGAAAATGGCAGTGAATACTGACAAACAGCATTTACTGTTTCTGACGTATTTGAATAGGGTTTTAGATAAAGAGCAGTTACCTAATTGAATTCAAGGACCGAGCCCAATATAAATAAAAGTATTTTAGTAAAAGTTTTAAGTTTTACATAGTTCGTTCTTACATGATAATGTCACTATACTTGAAATTTCCATAGCTAATTCCACTCGGGTCAAGGAGCATTTACCACAATACCACTGAACAAATTACACATGACAAGGCTTTGAGACATTTGCAGTTCAACTACTTAATACCCATGAATGACTCTTGGTCGAAGACAGAATGACAGAAAGAAGGAGCCTTTTTATTTTTTTTAATTTCCTTATTCAAATATTCGCCTAATTGTGAACGGTAACACCATAGAATTCATCTATGCCAAAATACAATGAATAAACCTAAATATATAGCTTAATCTACATTGTGAATACCTGTGTGGTCATTACATAGGTCAAAAAATAAAACTCTGGCAGCTATAGACTTATAAGAATCTTGATGTCTGCTAAGGTCAGAATGTTTGTCTCCCCCAAATTCACATCCTAATCCCCAAAGGTGATGGTTTAGTAGGTGGGCCTTTGGGAGGTGAGCAGGTCAGGAGAGGAGAGCCCTCGTGAATGGATTAGTGTTCTTACAAAAGATCCCATAGAACTCCGGAGCCTCCTTCTGCCATTTAGGGAGACAACTTGGAAGAAGCCTCCACCCAAGCGCACAAATGTGAGACCAGGATGCCCGTTATGCTGGTATCCTGGTCTCACATTTCCAGCCTCCTGACTGTGAGAAGCATATTTCTGTTGTTCATAAGCTCTCCCGTCTGTGGTAGTTTGTCATAGAAGCCCAAACAGACTAGGACAACCTCTAACCGAGTTGGTCCTTTCAACTCGTTCTGGAGGAGCGGCTTAATTCTCCATGATTTGTTGTTTCATTTATATTTTAGAAACAGGTTTTCAAGTTCCAAGAAAAACCCTGCTGGGATTTTCATTAGGGTTGCATTGGATTTATAGATCAATATGGAGAACACTGCATATTTCTCAATTATTTATTTAGGCTTTTGTTTTTTTATGAAGTCTTGTAACAGTCTCTGTAGAAGTCTGGAATACGTTTTGGCAGATTTATTTCCAGGTAGTTGATCTTAGAAAGATTATCTCATAAAATTTTATAATTATATGTGCAGAAGTCTTGGACATACTTTGATAGATTTTTCCATAGACATTTGATATGTTATAATATTTTAAATTCTCTATTTAAATTTTATTCTTCTTATATTTTGTCATTTAGAAAGAAAATAGATTTTTATACATTGATTTTCTATCCTGCAAACTTGTTCAGTTGTCTTTTTACATTTTTAATGTACAAAACCAAACATCAATAAATAAAAATTTCTCCTTCTTTAATCCTTCTTTTTTCCTTGCTTTACGAGACTAACTAGGACTTCCAGTACAATATGGAATAGAAGTGTTGATGGCAGACATTGTATCTTTCAATATTTTTATCATTAAGCATAATGTATGTTATAGGTATTTATAGATAACTTTGTGCATTTAAGGACATTTTATTGTTTTCCTCAGTTTGCTATGGGATTTTGTATTTTAATTGTAATAGATATTGAAGTTTGTCAAGATCTGAGTGCTCAGATGCTCATTGTTGCTGGAGTCTCATTGCTTGTAGACCTTTTTAGTGAACAGAGCTAGGAAATAGATACACTCACATATATAAAAATCTATATCCCTACATCCATTTGTGTGTGTGTGTGACCATGAGTTTATAAATGATACCTCCAATTTCAACCTAACACTAGAGCACAGGTGGCAAACACAGGCCAGCGGGCTGAATCCATCCCTACACCTTGTTTTATCCCGCCCGGCACTTTGTTTCTACCCAGTGGCAGTGCCAAGCTCTTGCTTAACTGTGAAGGAGTAGTTACATTTATACAGTCCTAAAGTTACATTCGGCCCTTTGAAGGTGACCCTGAGGATGATGTAGGCCCCAGTGGAAATGAGTTTGACACCCCTGCTCTAGGGGGTTCCTTCTAGCCTTCCTCCGTTCCTTATTTGTAATTCTTTTCTCCAGCAAGAGAAACCCAGGTCTTACTTTCCAGACCATATTTACGTATTTTCTCAATCTAGGATATACATAAAATAGTTTTAGAATATCTAATCTGTAACCCTGTGAAAAACAAATTTACCGAACAGAGTAATATATTTGTATATAGCTCCTTTTGTCCTTCAGACTTAGAGTTACTGTGAAAACACTGTTTCATAAAGTTACTTATGTTACTTCTGCCCTTCCCCCCACTCCCTTCAGTGTGATTTTGTTGTTGATTTGTATGACAGTTAGATACATTTGTTACTGTTTGTGTTCCATTTGGGGTTGCTTTTACATCATAGCTGAATTTAATTTTTATTTTGAAAATGAATTAAATTCCTAATCACACCATGTTACCATGGTTACCATAGCTCTAAAAGTCAGAGCTGCACAAAGGGGTACACTCGGCAGTGTCATCCCGATCATCCCTCTTCCCTCTTTCAATTACCCCGTTCTTTCTGTGCCATTCCCATCCACCACTTTGGCAGGCCGTCTTAATTATTTTCTGCTTTATCCTTCCTGTATTTTTCTTGCATAGACGAACACATAAATATATTTTATCTCGTATCCCATTTCTCCTACAAGACAGCTTACCATAGATATTCCTTTATTTTAATGATGTATTCTGGAAATCACTCCACATCAGTTCGTAAATATCTTCTTTGTTTTTTATTACTGCTGCATAGTACTCAATAATTTATTCAATAATTCTCCTTTATATAGGTATTTATAATATCTCCAGTAATTTTCAATTCTATCAATACAACAATAAATAACCTTATACATGATTATTTTTAATCATTAGATGTATAAATTCCTAGAAGTGGAATTGCTTGGTCAAAAGGTAAATGCACACATAACTTTGTTTAAAATTACCAAATTCTCCTAGAATCGTTGTACCCATTTGCATTTACATGGGCTATGTGTGAGATTGTTTCCCTACAGCCTTGCCAAAAGAGTATGTTGTCATACATTTTAGTAGTTGCTGATCTGATAGGCAGGAAATGTTATCTGAGTGTTAATTTTTAGTTATCTAATTATGAGTAATTTTGAACATCTTTTCATATACTTAAGGGCTATTTTCTACTTTTCTGTTAACTGTCCTTTATGTCATTTTCCATTTTCCTACTGGTTTTTCACTCTTGTCCTTCAAGTTGAAGAGTTCTTTGTACATTACAAAACGGTCCCAGGGATGTAAAGTACAGCATAAGGAATACATAGTCAGTAATATTGTAATAACTGTATATGGTGCCAGGTGAGCACTGGAAATATTGGGGGGAATACTTTATAAAGTATACAATTGCGTAAACATTATGCTGTACACCTGAAACTAAAACAAATTAATATTGAATGTAAACTTTAATTGAAAAATAAAATTAAGAGTTTTTATATTTTAGTTGTGTTAGTCATTGCTCTATGACATACGTTAAAAATATTTTCTTCCTGTGTATCAGTTCTTTTGACTTTAATTATGATTTGTTTTCATCATGGACAAATAT